>JACEGR010000004.1:925000-1147301 GCA_014170235.1 Listronotus bonariensis
ATATGTTCATATAAACTTTTTTCGTATATTTTTGTGTAAAATTAGCCCTTAAAATATACGAACGGAATTTCCGGACACCCAGTGGCCTCTCAAGCAAAGCCAAATGAAATATTTATGATATATATGTCTTGGGTGGTGAGGTGAGGGGATTTTTACTCCATTTTTTCTTCCCCTGCGCACGGTTTTAACGTTTGGGACATACATGCTGGTGACAAGGTCTTTTAAACTCTTAAATACACCTTTATCTGCCGCAAAATGGCCACATTTCCGAAACAAATAAAGTTAGATTTAAATATTGGCCTTATTTTAAAGCATTTTTAATAAGCTCTTTAATGATGATATGATATTTTATTGTCATCCTTAATATTTTGATGTACCAAAAAACACTTGTAGATATTTTCCATAAAAAGTAATAAATTAATTTTTTTTTAAATAATATTTTTACATTTATATTTTTTTTATCATTTTGTTTCTTTAACACCTATTTCAGACCATCCTAAGGGAAAGTGTATCTCGATTCTTGGTATGTCCATCCTTCTGAAATAATATAAAAAACAAAGGTGCTTTTTACAAAAAAAACCTTTAACATTTATGCAATATTAAATTTTTAGTTCTCGTTGTAAAAAAAACAATTTAAAATATTAAATGTTATTTATACTAACCAGATCCACCAAAGACCAACCAAATAAGAAAACAGCAACCCATTCATAACTCGGACGGAATTCTCTATGCCTTAATAATGGGGTGTCAATAGCTAAAAGTAAAATCAAGGGCACTGGGTGGCCCAAATAAGGGCGCCCCCCAGTCTGGCACATTCAAGGTGAATGGGCTCGGAACGCCCCGAAGCGGCACTTATTGAACCGACAACAAACGATGTCGGGAATGCGACAGATCGGCCACTAATTTGAAAGATGAAAGATGCCGACGACTTGGATTTTGTTTCAGGATGTATTAGCCAGTGGTTTGTAGGTGGTTTTTAACACGGCTTCTCTTTGTGTTGCTCGTTCGTGGTCATTCAGATTTAGATTTATTTTAATGCCTTTTGAAATGACTTCGGTTTCGGAGATTAAACCGGTGTTTTTTAACTTAGAATGGAGCAAAACTAAGACAAGTGAATCTTTTTATTTTAAATCAGCCCACAGGTCTTTTTGTTAATTTTTAAGTCATTCTTAAATTTTAAAAAAAATCTCCATATGATAATACTTAATATTATTCACAATTAAATATAACCAACTACAAATAACATACAAAACCAAAATTTAAAAAACACCGTTCCCACTTTTTCCTTCTTTTTTTAACCAATAGGCAAAAACAAAACACCAAAAGCAGAATGCCAATTATAAATTAAAGAACACAGGAAAAAACAAATTCCTTTATGTATGTATTCGTAATTTATATAACAACTCTTAAAAAGTAGCATTTTATTAACGAGTATATTATATTTTCTTCATATTTATATTAAATCAAATTATTTTAAAGAATATTATAAAAGTTTAATATCAGAACTTATAGAAATATTCATTATTAACCCAAAAACCATTAATCGAATATCTAAACACTTACTGCCCCATTTGACCCCTGCATAATCTAAAGTCCTTTCAACGTAAACACATAAAACTACGTGTGGTTATTTATACTTATAAGAATAAGTAGAAGCCCACATTTCATGAAGCTAAATTAAACGGTTTTAAAGATATGGAGGAACAAAAGTCGTCAATTTTCGACTGACTGACTAACTGACTCGACATATAAATCAAAAACCTAACCCTCTTTCAGATGCCCTAGAAAGATGTAATATAGATTCCAGCTTGGTAAATATATGTAGCCCTAAGAAAAAAAATTAGAAAATAAAAAAAATAGGGCGGGGGCCCCATAAAACTAAAAAGTGTTTTTAATTGTAGCGTTTGAACTGTTACAAGTAGATATTTAAAACTATTTCAATATATGTATTATAATATTTGCTACACAACAGATATATAGGTAGTGTATATTTTGGGATTGTTTAGTGTTTTCTTCAGACAACATTCTGTGCCCCTCATTTTTGAGCGTCCTGAATTAGATCCGCGACAAAGTCAAACAATTTTCTTGGAAACTTGTTTTAATGTTTTGACTTTTTTCGTTTAAGTTTAATTTGTTAATTTATTTTATTTTTACTTGTAAATATTTGTTTCGTTAATTGTATCTATCGTGTAAATAGTTTAGTTAAGAGAAAAAATAACGAACAGGAAACTAAGCGCTGCATTTAAAGCCCTTCAGGCATAATTGATAAAAAATGAAGAAAAAACAGCTTTAGAAAAGGAGGTGTACAAGAAGGTGGGGTTCTTTATGGGCTATTTTTTTAGTATCAACGTGCAATTGTACCTTATAACTGTGAATTTGTAACCAAAATTAAAAAAAAAACACAAACTTATAAAAAAGAGCAAAAACAAACAGAATTTACTTGTTAGTAAAGATGTCTTTGACTTCAGACGATAACAACAACGAAACCATGCACTTTCCATTTCAGGATGCTGCCTTTGAAGAGGCCTTAACCAACCTCGGCTTTGCGGCGCATCACGGTGGCTGCTCTGCCAAGGCTACTGCTGACCTGGCAATAGTATTAACACCATCCATTACAAAATAAATTAATGTACAAAGTCGCCCAGCGGTGCCCAGGATGGCTAAAGCTAAGACCCTGAAGCGGCGGGCCCAGCACAAGAAGCAAAGGGCTCTTGTTTCAGAATAGCCTTTACCCCCCTGGACGCAGCTAGTCGGCCTTGTTATTTCACGTCTGAGGGCGCTAAGGCCTACCAAGCCGGCAGAATAAGAAAAGTGCCTTCCAACTAATAGCAGTACACATAACAACTTGGGGGTCACTTTACGGGGGAGTTTACGGGTTGCAAACCGCAATGCAGTGGTAATGCGAGTAGAGACTTGTCCCGGAAGTGCCCGCGAAAGAACCGTCCATCTAAGCCGTTTGTAAATAAAAATATGAAGGAAAATGTGACACCACGTCAATAAAAGGCGCTAGCCATTAACCGAATATTTGGACGAGGGTTTAACAAAAATGCAGATGCGCTAGGGGTTCGGGGGCGTGTTATCAACATAAGGGTCCTATTATCAACCAAAACAATCCGCGGAGTTTGCATTTAAAAACCTTCTCGCAGTGCGGAAACAAAATCTGGGGATGTTGACGTTTCAATGTCACCTCGGCCCGCTGAATCAATTTTTGATTTTAAACATGATACAGGGGCGGTTGGTAACATAAACATGGATGAGGGGTGTTCTGGGTTAAATGAGCCTTTTTCATGCAATTATGTTACAGAGTTTGTGTTACCAGAACGGGTCCAAGTCAATATGTTAAAAACGCTGGATGACAGGCGCGCGGATCGCGATAGGTCTTAAAGGGCGGCCTTTCGGGGTAGCATCGAAGTCAAACCAATTTTGGACATCAAGTAGCGCGACGAGCTTCGCCGGAATCTCGGATCGGGGCATTAAACGGGCCTACTAAAGTTTAAAAACGGGCGACTTGAGAAAGAGTCTGTTAACCAAGTTGCTACAGAGACCCCGATCTTGCCACTTCAGCAACTCCATGTCCCCATACAGAAAACTTCGAATACGCGCTAATACACAATCGGCCAACGGAGCCTAGTTTTCTTTACAAAAAGTAATGATATCCCACCAAAAACATAAATGTGAAAAAGGTGAGCCAAGTTCAATACTAAAATTATGCTAGGGTGTGGGCTTTACTGCAAAAAAGGAGATCTATATGAGTGCCATGTTCTGTAATAAATTCAAATACAAATGTACATATAGGAACAAAATTACATTATAAACAAGTATAAAACTCTATTTATTTGTTGTATTGGATACCTATAAAAATGCTGCTATTTAAAACATTGAGATCTTGAAGTTTCAAAAAGTTATATGTAATGAATGATGTTAAAAAAACTGGCCAGATTAAATTTAACCTACTTTAAAATCTTACATTTTTAAATAGGAGCAGTTGTCATAGGTATTTAATAAAACAAAAAAATAAAAGTTTTTATACTTTTTGTAATGTTATTTTGTCCTATAAATACACATTTGGATTTTGTATCAACTTGGCACTCACTTAGATCTCCATTCTGTTAGCGATGAAGCCCACAGCCAAGCATCATTTCAGTATTTAACTGGGATTACCTTTTTCACATTTATATTTTAAGTGGGATAACTAAATGCTTAATTAGTTTCCGGTGTTCTGTTAACCTTGGTTCAGAAACTCGTATTTAGTTTTTAAAACTATTTTTGATTTTTTGATTTTAAACCGGTTTTTGAATATTCGGTTTCGCAACCGGTTTCATTAAAAACCGATTAACCGGTTTTGACAGACTTGATAGAAAATGACCTTTATTATACCGGACAAACCGAAGGAGTTCTAAGAAATGTTACATATGGGATGCACGGTTGCAAATGGAGAAAAAATGCGTTCAAAAAGTATAAAAAACGGGCCTGAATGGCGTTTCATGTCATGCGAAATTGATGCCCCGTGGTGGTCACGTTAATTCAACATTTGGATTATTGGCATGGCATGGGTATTATTAATTTGAATGGCTAAAAGCGCTAGATGGCGCAACATTTTCCCATGTCGAATGCTGTAGGCAAAGGACCTCCTTTATTAAAAGTTACCTACATTGCAGGAGTATTATTAACCTGTTTTGTCGAATGCTCCAGATTGCGCAACTTTTATTATAATCGAAATTTAAAAAATACATATTGCGCATGCGTCATTTTACCATGCGCGTATGCTAAATTGTACCACCTTAAGAAAACGACTTTGGCTTTTTCTTTACCTTTGATTTCTATGGGAGAAACATGACAACATTCTTTGATACCCGTTTTGTTTTTAAACTAACACTATTTGAATATAAAATTATTGAACTTTTTTTTGGCAATCACCCCTGCTTATCAAGTAACCTAAACATCAATTACGACATCTGGTATATGGACTACCGTTGAGGAATTAATTATTATAAATTAAAGTAAAATATTAAAATGACCTTTTTTTTGTTCCTTTAGAAAAGCGTTCCTAATTGAATTTATTGGAAAAAATATCTATTAATAACAATATTTACCTTCCTAGCTCCTAAACTATTATTCGCAAACTATATTTTATTTTATGATTTTATTTACAGAATTTAAATATAATATTAATTGCAACAATATCAATATTTAAACCCACATAACACAACAAAGTGTAATAATTATATCAATAAAATAACCGAATTGATAAAGCAATATATCAGTTAATTAAAAAATATTCACCACATTTCACACACACAACAAATATGTGCAAATTTTAACATATTATTACTGTTTTTGCCAAATAGGTATAAATTAATTTAAATAATTCAACTTTAACTCCCTAAGTCACTCGATATATATACAGTGTTATTTTTAAGTTTTTATTTTCCTTTTAACAGTGTATAGAATACAAAAAAATAAGAACATTTTATAAATACAATTATGTTTATATGTGTTAGGGTTTTAAGAAAGAAATGCCTTTTTATCATAAATTTCCTACCACTCCAGATATTTACTCAAAATTTGGTACACTTTTTTCGACCTTCTTGATGTAAAAGGTTTCAAAAAATATTTACCTATGGCGTGCGAACAAGATCTGTATTGATTTTTTTAAATCATTACTATTTTTAAAATACAAATTTACTTTGGAGTTAATTTGGTCCTTTGTTATTCTTTCGTGCGAGGAACGGTTTTTGTTTGATGCATGGCAAAAGCAATAAAATCTGATATGGTGTTTTGTATGTTAAATTTGTTTTTGTCTAATTTGTATTAAAGTATGGAAAAATACTTACATTTTTTTCTTTATGACATATCACGAAGGTTTATGCCTAAATACCGGTGTACCGTGAGTGCTGGGTTACTGGATGTTTAACCCATTATTGTCGTGTTCTGTCAACGTTAAGCACTAAAACATGCAGTTTTTGCATTTCACATCACCTTTTAGACAACGCGGTAGTGCCACCACGGACGTTATTTTTAGATAACTACTACCTAGGAATGGCAGAATACTACACAGTGGTTTGCCATTGCCAACTGTGAGGTGACGAGCAATTAAAAATCCTACGTCCGATTCAGAGATTCGAACCCGGATCGCTGCGGTGAGAGGCTGACACGTTAGCATCTGCACCACTGCTCGCCTCATTACTACAATTTTAACGTCATTACAAAGTTTTTGTTCATAATATGGATGGTGGAGGGGAGGATAACCATCTGAATGTTTTAAAAAGTGTCCGTCAAAAGGAGCAACTTAAGGTGGCGCCACCGTAGCCAAAGGAGATTTTTAAATCAATGAGCATGAATTATTAGAATGAGATACAAAATGAAAAAGGACAGATAGATACAGAATAAAAAAGGAAAGAAATACCAAAATCCCTCCACTGGCTATTGTGGCGCCATCCCAATTTGCTACATTCCAATGGCCACTTTTTCAACTTTTCCGCTATAAAAGATGGTTTATCCTCCCCTCCACCATCCATAGTTCATAAGAAGGTTATTACATAGTCAAAAGTCAAACTTTGCAATATAATAACATATCAGGTTATGCCATGCATCAATATGGCTTTTATTTTTTTAAACGAAAACCACTTGTCGAACGAAAAAATATCAGGAGACCAAATTAACTCCAAAGTAAATATATATTTCAAAAATATTATTGATTCAAAGAAAAGCAGTGGCGAACAATTTGTTTCTTGAAAAAATTCAATACAAATCTTGTTCGCATGCCAGTGGTAAAAATAAAAAAAAACTTTTACAGCAAAACATCAAGCGTAATGTTAAAAGAAGTGTACCAAATTTTGTGAAAATATCTAAAGTGGTAGGAAAGTTGTGTTAAAAAGGCATTTTTTCTTAAATATTTAACACTTCATATTTTTAAAAGCAGAGCATTTTCGAACATAAATTTATTTAAAAAATGTTCCTATTTTCTTGCATTCTATACAGTGTTAAGGCAAAAATATTAACTTCAAAATAACCCTGGATGAACAAAGGTATTACCACAGGGTTGCCTAAACAATTATGGTCATGGCTATTTTCCATGGCTTTATTATAAAATTAAAGAAAAAAAAATGAGTTATATATTAGTACTGTCATGTACAGTTAAATAAAAATTACCAATATAAAGGGTGTCACAAAAATATTAGGGTTTCATTTTTAAATTCAAATATATCCTTGACCATAATTTTTAGGCATTTCTGTAGCAATACCTTTGTTAAGATACTATATCTAATATAAAATAGTGTTTATCCGGTTAACAAATGGGAGCAGATCGCTACCTATTCGAATCTTAGATTATTATATAAACATATAAATTTTATTTTGGGTGTGCAGCTATAAATTTATTTGATTTAAACTGCAACTTTTCTTTTCATTAACTGTTTTATCTAAATAATTAATTTTATAATAACTTTTTTATCCTCTTGGTAAGTTCGCCGTTGGCAATTTTAATATTAAGCTAGCGACATTGACAATCTTCTTTCCTCAAACATTATTTAATTAGCTCCTTAGCTGAAAGCGATCGGGATGAATAGCGAGGTAATTACTTTGGCGAGCGGTAAATATTTGAAGAAGCTATAAGGTATTTAGCTGATGAGAAACACTTTGTGCTTATTAGACTTCATCTCAGTTAAAAGCTATCGATTAATGTAAAATGTATACAGAATATTGTGACAATTACCAACTGAAGCATTTTAATTTATTTAACAAATTAAATATAAAAATATTTAAATAATTTAAACTACAGTAACCACCAGTTTATATCATAAAACACATTTTAAAAAGAAACTTCTTAATTAATTATGGTTTTTGGTTGTCCAGATATAAAATAATTATTACTAAGCCATTTACTGACCATTCTTAGAACAAAGTCAATATTAATTATAGAACTATAAATAATAAACCTATTAAGTACAATTATAGAGGGTAGGACTTAAGTAAAGGGCAAAAATTTAACTGAAGAATTTTGAAGTTAAAATATTGCGATTAAACCAAACTGACCTTAGTACAAAGATAAAATAACTAAGATACAGATTGCCCAAGTTAAAAAAATATTTTCAAAATATTTCGATAATATTTAAAAAGTTTTAAATAGTGTAATAAAACTCAATATCTAGGGGCTTCTGACATGCGCTTTTTACATCTGATATTATTTATGTGTTAACTACCTACACTACTTTAAATTTTTTCTAAAACGCTCCAACTTTTTGGCCTTCCCTCTATGTACAATCTAAGTAACCGAGTAAATAACCCTATGTCTTTTACACCAAAAGTAGACTAACAACCAGTTATAAAGATGCTACAAGCGTCATACAAATAAAGACGGCAATCAACTATCGCTGTCTAAACGCGTCGTTTACATCGTGTGCGAGTAACAAAAACAAGAATAATTAAAAAGTGAGACAGAAGTGGTGACGCGGTGGCATCTTCTCTACTGGCGAGAACTTTACCTCGTAAGAATGGCTCTGACCACCATTTTTAAGACATTTGCATTTAAGTGGTTTAGTGCAACCTAAAAGTTATTTATATAAAAATATATCAAATTATTCGTTTATGACGAGGCAGTTGAAGTTATGGCTAATACGCTGTCTTTACAGACATTTTGTATTGCACAAAATAACTAAAACGCGAATATCCCTAAAATCGGTTGCTCTGAGCTATTCTTACAAAGTATACCTTTTGAATGAAGAAAGCACAGAAAAGTTTATTATGTTACTCGGATGGTACATACAGAAAAGCACAAGCGAGTTATAACGTTTTAGAGAAATTTAAAGTAGACAAAAAATATCAGATATGAATAGCTCATGTCAGAAAACCCCTGGATAACGAGTTTTATTACAATATTTAAAACGTATCAAATATAAACGAAATAGTTTTAAAATAATATTTGAACTTTGACACCCTGTATCTTAATTAATATCAACTTTTGTACCGACGTAGGTTTAGGTAAATTGCAATATTTTAAAAACACAACTCTTCAGTTAAATGTCGGCCCTTTACTTACTTAAACTTTTAAAGTGGAAACTATATTTTTATACCAAAAACAATTTTAAAAAATTTTTTAGAGGTTTTTTAAAACTTTCTTCTAAGGAAGGATAAAAAATCTGCTTTACAAAAATGAAAAATGCCCTCAAGAAAATTACAATAAGCTTCGCGGGTAATATTTTTATTTTGGAATTGATTTAATTCATTAGTAAATTAGTATACCTAATTTTAATTTCGTGCAGTTAAAATCTTTAGTTGGTTATTAAATATTGGTTTTATGATAAATATTATTAAAATATTATTTTATACTTATTAAAACATAATAGGTTAGTAAAAAGTACTGCAACTTTTAAACATCTTTAAAACCTCCAAAGCTACATTAACCAAATTTGGTATTTAAGGTGTTTTGGACATGATATCAGCGCTGTTGCCAGATTTCCCAGTTTTGTGCTACACATATTTTTTCATTTTTATTATTATTTTTTTGGTATTGCATTAAATTGGACGGATCAAATTAAGTAAGTTTCAAAATTTTTAAAATTATGTCTCCATTAGTTGTTGAGATATAATACGCGACCGCAAAAAGTAATTTAGGGACTGAAACTATATTTTAAAGCACATGCGTAGTTGAAATTTCACATAAAAATAACATAAGAAGTTAAAAGTTGGTCATCTTCAAGGTTATTTCTTATTTTTATTTTATGTTATGTGTCTGTATAAATGCCTAGTGGGAAAAATGTACAGTTAACTTTTATTTTATTTTTATTTTTATGTTATTTTTTTTGTACAAATGCACCTTAAGACAATTTAAAAACAAAAATATAATTTACAACCCACTTCTTTGTACTTTTCTTTCTTTCGAAATTATAGGATAACTGATGGGAGTCTTATATCTTTTATATTAGAATTGCCCTTATAATACCTTCTCGTTCTTTATAAGCATTTCCATTGAATTATTGACATAGCTTCAGCGACTTTTATTGACTTTGTCCTTTAGGTAAACATCTAATTTACTTTTATTACTAAAAGCAATCGAGATAAATAGCAGAATATATATTGTGGAGCGCCGTAATTATCTAAATTCTAAAAGAATATAATGTTGTTAAAAAATTTACATACCTAAAGTGTTAAAAAAGTAACTTTATTCAACACTTCTAAGCTTTTTCACACTTAGAATTATTGTTATGTTTCAATGCCTACCACAATAAACTTAAATATCAATTTATGCAATGTAACGCGACATCAACTGAACCAAACCGTCAAGTTATCTTTGATTTCGTCATTATTTCTTTTAGTTCATGTGTAACTAGTTTTAAAATTGACAGTTTGCAAATAAATTAAATAGAATTATTGAAAATTAATAGTAATAATGAATTTGGATGACCAAGAAATTGAAAAGAAATTTATACTGTTTTAGTACTAGTTCTACAAAAAGTAAGTACATACAATTTTCTAAAATTAAATAATAAATGCATACTTATGAAGAGGATAATAGTCTCTTAAAAAATAACGCGGCTATGATTTTTGGTTGCATTATAATGGCTGTGCGGCAAAAATTAAAATTAATCAGTATATATAAATAAAACATGTTGAAAATAGTATTTTGGAAATTTTTATGCGGTCGTGGAAAAAATATAGTATGTAACACATGCATAAAGTGTATTTTTTACTCATGTGATTGCCGCACTCGCCTAACTGTTACATAAATTACTATTTAACGAAATTTAAGCATCCGTGATATATTCTTTTCAACCCTAGTGTTAAAATAGTAATTTATGTAACAAGTGCATAAAGTTATCCTTTTTTTTACGAATGGGAAGTTTGACAGCACGAGCCCTTAGGCAAGTGCGGCAATCCCATTAGTAAAAAAATACACTTTATGCATATGTAACATACTATATTTTTCCACGACCGTATAAAAATTTCCCAAAATACCATTTTTACATGTTTTATTTATCTAAACTTAATAATTTTAATTTTGGTAGCACAGCTATTATATTGCAAGAAAAAGTCATAGCCTCCTTATTTTTTAAAAAACAATTATCTTTTTCATAACTATGCATTTATTATTTAATTTTAGAAAATTGTATATACTTTCTTTTTGTAGAAATAATGTAAAATTTTTTTTTTAATTTTTAAGTCATCCAAATTCACTATTACTATATATTTTTAATTATTTCTATTAAATTTATTTCCAAACTATCAAATTATAAAACTAGTGACACATGAACTAAAAGAAATAATGACGAAATCAAAGATAACTTGAGCGTTTGGTTCAGTTAGATGTCGCGTTTACTGTTACGTTGCATAAATTAATATTTAAGTTCATTGTAGTAGGCATTGAAACAAAACACTAATTCAAAGTGTTAAAAAAGTTAGTTTTTTAACACTTTATGTAGTGTACTAGAATGGACTACATTAACTTGGTTTTAACGATTAAAAAAACAGCATTTTTTTAACGGTCGTGGAAAAAGTTGATTTTAACACACGTGTAATATTATTCGTTTTCTAAAGTATTAAGGAGTGCGTTTTATGTCTTTTCCATTTGCGGTCGAAGGAAAACATATTTTTTAGTGCAATAGGGTATTTATTGTATTTTGGCTAAAATTAAAAAAGTGCACCTACCTCCTAGAATGCCATCAATTGAGTAATCCTTTTTCAAATCAGGATCCTGGTCTCGTCTACTTCCACCACGAAGTAATCTGCTTATTGAGGAGACACTGGGAGGGTCGCTTACTCCTTCCTACAAAAAATATGCTTCTTTATTTTAGTGCCATACTCTATTTAAAGCGAAAGCATTTTTTCACACATATATGTGTTGGGTACCAAGTTTTTCACAAATATGCAGGATTAACAGCTTAACGTGCTTCCCTTAGCACAATTTAAAAAAGTTTACTAGGGTCGTTTAAGTGAGAGGTTGATATGTTACGACTACACCGAGCAGGTCTGAGACTATTATACAGGGTGGCTCACGTTATTCGACGTGGTCTGTAACTGGATAACAATGGTAGGGAAGGTCAAGAGGGGTTTCGGGAATTATTACAGTGCGACAGATTAATATACCGGAGAATACCTTGTACCTGGTTAATAACCTCCACCAAACAAGAGTCCCGTATACAGGCCCGATCATAAAAAACAAAAATATAACCATCGAAAATTGTCGAGCGCCTCAGATTAGGATAGGGTGAAATAATTAAATTATGAACAATGTATGTGTCGCAGGCAAATGGTTATTTTAGGCAAATACCTTCTGCCTGGGCAAATGACTATTGCATTTCTTTTATTTAAATGCCCTTTGCTTAGGCATTTTCCGTGGTCCTTGTTAGGCAAATGACTGTGTTATATTTGATAACATACTAGGCGTACAATGTATTTTGCAGACTACATTAAAATGCAAAAGCACGTTTATTTCATTTGTTTAAAGCGCTATAAACTTTCATGCAAAACTCTCACATTGGGGCGGTCATGGTTAGTTTTGGTCAATTAAATCTTTTTTTTGCCTTATTAAGACATAAAAAAAAGTTGGAGATATGCTCTATATTGGTTAGGCGGATTCATTTATTGGATGGTCTTCTTGTTGAGTTCAATTTTTCTTTTATTTTGTTTCAGGCGACCGGCCAGTTCATAGGGGTCAATAGGGCTGAACAGGGTCAACTCGTATACCCAGGGACCAGGACCGAAGTGGTCCCATTCTTTCCAGGCGTGTACTTAACAAGAAGACCATCCAATATATAGATTTAACTAACCAGAAGTAACCATGCCCCAAATGTGACCGTTTCGCATGACCGTCTGGTTAAGCAAATATTTCCATTTTCATTTGCCTAAAATTTGCTTAGGCAAATAGCATCAAATGGTAATTGACTAGGCAAATAGCATTTGAAAATTAAAATACACCGTTTTTCCAGGCAGAAGGCATTTGCCTAAAATAATTATTTGCACGCGACAATATTTTTTGACATGTTTCAAAATATATAGTTGCTTCCTCCACCGATGAAAATGTATACATTATATAAAATTTTGCATCGTGGGCTCTCCCACTTTAATATGATAAGGGAGCCCAAGAGGGGATTTCGGGATTTACTACAGCGCGGCAAGAAGAATCCCCACCAAATATAAGCACTGGGGGTTAATTACATGCTAAACAGTGTATATTTCACTAATGTGACAATTTGAGAGTAACTTAAAGGAAACAATACCATACGACCCGAACGATTTTTACAAGCCGAAATAATAATAGTACTTGTTTGGTATATTTAAAAGTCTATAACCGCTTCCCCCACTAAATAAAAGGTATACAACATTTTCTTCTTTTTATCATCTAAGCTTTGCACTAACTACTAATAGGGTTTTAAACAAAAAAAAAAAAGAAAATGAATTGGGTAACATATAATAGTCGAATAGCGCCAATGTATAAAATTATTTTAATTATTACTTTAGATGTCCCAAAAAGGTGTGACGTATCAAAGTTGTATTTTTAAATGTAACACTTTATATTTTATAACGGTTTTAATTTCTACATAAATAAATAACAAAAGCTTTATAATAGTACCTAGTGTCCAACTTTATTTGTTTTTATTATATTTGCTTCTTTTTTTCTTATTTTTTGTGCAACTAAATTAATTTTAGTTTAACATTATTAACTAAAATGTGTAGGATAGGAAAAAGAATGTTGTGCAGGGTATTTAAAAAATAATTTAACTTTTTTGGAAATTTAACAGCAACACCTCTCTTATTTTAATAAAAGAATTAAACAACGTGTAACCATCAGAACCAACCAATAAAGGAGTTTTTTAAAACAGTTAATGTTAAATTTTTCAGCATATTAAAAAAAAAAACTTTTTAAACCTAGGTGGCTAAATCTACATATTTTTTGTAATATGTTCTGATTAGTTCTGGTTGGGTGACCGCCTGCTATACACGGTGATCTACTTGGGGGTCAGCGGACGAACCGAGCAGCAACCATTCAAGTTATAGAATGAATGGCGTGTGAATGAGAAGGAGTAGGGTCAAGGCACAATGAGCCTCTGGGGCTGCAGCGCACCACATAAGGTGGCGGTGTTTGAACCTATGTGGAAGAACCGAAAGACTGAAAAAAAAGATAAGACCTTTTTTTATGTGTAGTTCTAACATTATTTTGGCTTACTCTATTATCCCTGTCACTTAAGACCTCACTTTTCCGGACATCCTGTTTATCATAAAATATTTTGATATAAAGATAACAATAAGTTTGTTGTATTTTATGGCTTGGGTAATGTTTTTAACGACACTGCAAAATTGCACAGCTATCAATCGTTCATTCATCTTTGATTTTATCTGTCCGACCATCCTGTATCACCTAAAGGCGCGGTATACCTACATGCTAATTTAAGAATATTAGCGTTTAAAGTCTCAAAATATCGAACCTAAAATATAGTAGGTATTACTTTTATGCTTTCCGCGTTTAAAAGCACTTATTTTAAATTTGATTTCTTTATTAAGAAACTAATAAAATCATTACTATTTACATCCATGCAGAAAATAAGATTCTTGTTTAGTTATTAGTGTCCTTAACCCACCCACTTTTTAAACCTAATAAATAAAAAACCACTTACAAAACTGTTTTTTCTTTACCACAGCACAAAAATAATATTAAAGACAATAATTTTTGTTTTAGAAGAAGTGTTTCTTTATTTTAATATCAAAGATCATTGAAACTCCTGCGAACTATATCATGATGTATCCATGGTTCAAAACATGTTTTGTTCATAACTTTGATTTGAACTATGGGGCTTCGTCAGATTGGCTATAGGAAATCTTATGTAAATTTTAATACCTTTAAATATTGGCTTTCTTATTAATTTTACAAAAAAATTATTAGATTATTTTGAAGACGTCTATAGGGTAACACACTTAATTTTGAAATTTTTTAATAAGCTAATTAAATATTATTTCAGAAAAACTACTTCTAACTTTTCGTTAGTTATTCATATATTATATCACAAGACCTATGTATAAAATTATTCGATTAACCTACTCAACATATTTTGAGAAAGATTTTTAATTTTTTCCGCACTAGTGCGGAAAAGTAAAACATTTTTAAACCAAATATTAGTGAGTCACAATGGTACCAAACATAAACATTTTTCTCATAAGGAATATTGTAACAATACATCAATAACTGACAAAATTATTTATAAAAAAATAAACTTTAGGACAGAGGAACGTTTTGTAAGATCACTTTTTTTAAAGAATTCTTGGCAGCATTTTTTTCTCGTTTTTTTTCTAAGAAGAGGAAAAACTCCATTTAAATTATTTATCCTCCAACAGGTTTAGTACTTATATATTATTTACGTTTTTTTATATTTGTAAATAATAATTTTATTTTAGAAACAATCACCTGTAACGTCTATAATACACTATCCAACTTTTAAGTAGTATAGTAACTATATCACGTATATATAGATATTCGTCATATTCTTCAGTTATCGTGCTTCCTCCCGCGGCATTTTGCGCGGCAAATGCTTGGGCGGCACGCGATGAAAGGCGGCCGTCGCCCTAAGTCACGCGCCGCCCTCAAATTAGCCCGTGCCGCCACGCACCTGCAACGCCAAGTCCGCAGGCCACCGCGCGTTGATAACATCGCCGATGACAAGAATGATGTTTGAGATAATGCGGACGAGCAAAGTGCATTGTTTTCAAAAATTTCCGTAAAATATTTTCATCCTTTACTGTGTCCTTAGGTGTTTTCTGTAGAAGTTATCCTTATGTAAGCAGTATTTTTAGTTTGGTTTAAATTCCTGTTTTTTTTTTTTTTTTTTGAAATATGAAAAAAATGACATAAATACTTCTAATAATAAACCTTATTAACTTTACTCCTATACAAAACTAAAAATAGTCCCTGGGCCCATAATGAAATGGACTTCATGATAAGAACACTTTAAAAACCTTTTTAAGGGGTTCCTTTTGACAAGTTTACCACGAACATTCATAGCGCCATATACCGGGTGATGCATCGCCGCGAGACATAGGAAATCCCATGTAATTTTTAATGGGGTCAATTATTGGCTCCCCTAATTATTTTAGAGAAAAATTCTATTAATCAATCAATTAATCAATCAATCAATCAATAAATTTATTTTTCAGTTAAAAAGTACATACAAAAAAAGGTACAATTACTGAAAAACACGTCAATAATTATAAAAAAAAGTTACAAAATATAGTTACAATAGGAAACAAACAGGCTATACATTGTAGCATATAAATAAATAAAAAAAAACATATTGAGTTAGTGTCTGTTAACAAAACAATTTAAAAAAAATATATAATATTGGTGTCTAAAACATCACAAAGAAAAAAAATAGTACAGAAAACACCAGGACACTTAAAAATCTAAACTAAAAATTACGTCACAATAGAAATAAAGGTATATGCACACATCCATACACCCTGGTACAAATTAATACACATCACCTAATAATATATTGGTAACCCTTTCATTTCTGACTATTGGTGGCAAAAACAATAATTAAATTTTATCCTACAAAAAATTCTTCCAGCGAATAACAATTTTTTTCAATTAAAAAGCGCTTTAATCGTCGCTTAAATATTTTTATATTGGAAGAATTCTTAACATCAGCCGCCATTGCGTTAAAAAATCTACATCCGTTGTACATGATGTTTCTCTGATAGAACGCTGTTCGATGCTGTTCAGGTAGTAATAAAGTACGTGCTCGCGTATGATAGCCATGATTTGGGCGAGAGGCCTGAAACGCCGATAGCCTTACATAAACATATGAACAAATTTCCAAAATGTAAACCCCCGCAACAGTCAATATGCCAAGGGTTCGAAAGGCGTCCCGACAAGACTCCCGCCCAGTCAATCCTGCAAGTATCCTTACAGCGTACTTCTGTATCAGAAAAACACGATGCACCTCCGAACTTGCCCCCAATTTAATATGCCATACCGAATGGAGGAGTGAATATTGGCATAATACAAACTCAAGAGAATATCTCTGCTGCAATGACAAGACATGAAACGCAGGGCGTAACAGTTCCGGCGTAGTTTTGTACATATAGTATTAATTTGACTATGCCACTGAAGCTTACTATCAAACACAATACCCAAAAGTGAACAGTCTTCAGAAGTGGTAACAGAAGCAGACGGATTATTCTCACATAGTGTTAAGGAGGACTGTGGCTGTTTAGAGCACGAAAAACCACAGCCTTAGTTTTATTTGTATTTAAAGATAGTTTATTTTTTCCGACCAGTTTATAGCGCGTTGATATACATTCTCTGTAGTTGTCTTTAAAATATGAACATCTTTTTCAACTATTAGGACATTTGTGTCGTCAGCATAACATATGGTTTTTACAGCTTGTGAAACATTATTAAGGTATTGTATGAGATCATTAGCGAAAATAACGTAAAGCAAAGGTCCGAGAACGGACCCTTGAGGAACCCCAATTTTATGGAAGCCAGCTGACTTCTTACCCCATTTACGGAGACTGATTGATAGCGTTCCGAAAGATATGAACTCATATAATCATAAGATTTGCCCCGCAATCCATATCTATACAATTTATGCAGAAGCAGTTGATGTTTTACCATATCAAATGCTCGACTAAAATCAAGTCTGTAAAGTTTATTGAAGAGCATGCAAATCTACGTCCATGATAAAAACTTTAGATTTTTCGGTTAACCCGTTTGCTAGTTAGATGTTAATATAATTTTATAAATTGTTACATTATTATCGCCTCATATTTATGAACAACAATAAATTATTGTAATAATAATAATAATAATTTATTGAAGCATGTAAATATCATAAATGTAATAAGTTCTTAAAATTTGTTACTCTAGTTTAGTTTAACTTAACTTAATTCGTTTGTATAAATACAACTTTAATCTTTTCACTGTACGATTTTTTGATAATAATAAAGCACTAAATTTCAAAATGACAACGTTATGTTACGCTATCTGGTATTTTTATTGTTGTTCATAAATATGAGGCAATAATAATGTGACAATTTTTAAAAATATATTAGCATCTAACTAGCAAACGGGTTAACCGAAAAATCTAAAGTTTTTACCATGGACGTAGACGTATGCTCTTCAATAAACTTTAATAGAATTTTTCTCTAAAATAATTAGGGGAGCCAATAATTGACCCCATTAAAAATTACATGGGATTTCCTATGTCCAGCGGCGATGCATCGCCCGGTATATGGCGCTATGAACGTTCGTGGTAAACTTGTCAAAAGGAACCCCTTAAAAAGGTTTTAAAAACTGTCTTGAATTCGGAGATGAAAATTATTACCGCCAAAAACAGTTGAAGAGCAAGAAAAGGTCATTAAGTTTCAAAACCCAACAAACCACTTGTATACTTTAAAAATTATATTCATATTATGATTTGAAAACCAAATTTAATTTGGTATCCCGGATTGCTCCGGGGGGAGGGGGGAATTTTTTCATCCGGGAAATTATCTCTTGGGCTAACCCCTGAATTCAATTTTCTTTTATTACTGGCCCAGGGACTAAGTTTGAAGTTAAGAATTTGTACATACAGTGCGGTTTCTAAAAGTCCTATCCCCATACATTGAATGCGGTTAGATATCGGGATCGGTTAAAATTTAGGTAAAAGGATATCACTTAAAACTACTTTTTAACATAAAAGTTTTGGTCACGTGGACAGGTGCCAAGGGATCACTGCCATTTTTTTAATGTAAATAGGGTTATGTAGCACCTCGTTTAAAGAGAACTTTTATTTTTATTAAACGCCACTTTATTTTTTAGAATTGGCCCAGTCATTTTTGTCGTACACCATTAAAACCGCTCTTTAAGTATTGTATTCAGGCCAAATTTTAAACGGATTTAAGACTGGAATGGTCAATTTTTAAAAGCAAAATGTTAAATGGGGTCTTGAAAATAAGGTGCTAATTGATTCCACTTTCCATTTTAAAAAAAAGTTGATAGTGCCCACTTGGCATTAGGCCACGTATTTTTTATGCCAAGAAGTAGTTTTAGTGATAATCTTTTATCCAAATTTTATCCAATTTCGACATATTTTTCCATTTAAGACTTAAAGGGGAAAACTCTTTTAAAATTCTTATTGTATGATAATAAAAATGATGGTAACTGTTATTAAAAAAGTACCTTATATAATCAAGAAGATGATCTTGGTATCACTAACAAGTAAACATTATTGTTTTAAGTTTTGTTAGGTCGCACTTGACGTAAAGTTTTAAATACATAAAATACGGTTGTAGTAAAAACGTAAATTATGTAAGTAAAATTATTTTTTATTGGCACATTTGAATTTATGTTTAATTTATCTTAGTTTTACGCACTTAACTCAAAAACAACTATTAAGTATACTTTTAGATACAAGACACTATAGGAAATACTTTTAAAGAAAATAAATATCACTCATTGCTTCATTACTTTAAGTGAGCGGGATATATCCAAAAGTACTATCATCATAATCATAAAGAATATTTTGATCCGATCTGTGAAGGTATTGGCTTTCATAATTTGGATAATCTCCGGGAGGTCAAAAATTTCTATCGCTCCCAGCCCTCTGCAAAATAACCCATCTTAAGATATTAAAAGGCTACAGATAAAAAGCAAAACGTAGCTGTTAGCAAAACAGTAAATACAATCCGCTGGTCGGCTTAAAGTCCGAAATTAATATGGGCGTAACGCATGACACGGCTTTCGATCGCGAAACAATGCAAAAAGCACAGTTGTCGACAAATTACGGGTATTTGTTACGAAGATAGCCGCAGCTTTCTGCCATTTAGGTTTGTACGTGAAGCACGTGAACTATTGAAGAAAATTGTCTTTTGTTTCGTAGTTGTTGCATCGTGATATAAATCGGATTTCAAAACATTTTACAATTTTATTACCTTTTTGTTCTAAATTTCATTTTGCTGTTAATAATAATTTATACTGTTTCTTGAATGACCCATACAACTAATTTTATCTTGAATTCCAAAAATCCGGCTCAAGGGACAATATTCATGGGTGGTTCATGGACTTATTTTTTTACACAGCAATCTTTATTTTATTTATACTCAAATAGCAAATTAAACTTAACCATTTTAATGTTGCTTCGCACTTCTTAATTCTTGTTATTCTTATCGGTATCGCCAGTGTTTTGTGTTTGTCTATTTTTGGGTGGTTTTTCTTGAATAAAACATGCAAGGTCATTTTACCTCAAATTTTAACAAATCCTAATCATCCGGCATAGAGGACCATGTTATAGTTAGGTCAATAAATGAAACATATCAGAATCCGTAAATAAGGGGTCATGCATAGGCGCAACTAGGGAGGGTCAGGGATGGCATAGCCCTCCCAAGACGGTGATTAGCCTCCCGAAAATTATAAAACGTTTAAAGTATATAAGTGTTTTTTGACAAAAATACTTTATAAACAGGAGTTGCCCTTAAGCTCCCCAAAACCAGAGACTGGTTGCGCCACTCTCCATAACCAGGTTATAACATTCCGCCATAATAGTAGTGTTTTTTTTCGATCAGGAACATTTTTGGCCATGGTATTAAATTAGATAAGCGCCAACATCGCTGTCTAAGAAATACAGTTTATAGTATTTTTAAAACAACCATGTACACAACTCTTTTTAATTTCTATTAGTTTTTAACTTCTTTAACCTAAACAATAAAATATATATTTGGAAACACACCTTTCAAAAATATATTCATTAAAGCACGCAAACCGTAAAGCACTAATTCTAGACGCCACTGGACTGATCATCAGCTCTCTAAGCATAGTAATTTAACCCAGTCTTGCAAATTTGTCCCGTCCCTGTTTTTCCTCGCCTCTTTGACCTCGAACCTCTTAATGTCGAGGTTATGTCATAACCCATTCCAGAACAATATACAGGTTGTCTCTAAAAGGTCTGTACAAAATGCTACCATGGACTCCTTGATCCAAAATACCACGATCTAACCCAGTTTACCTTAGTCTATAAGTAAATTGTTTGCGAGATAAAGAGTGTCAAAATTTTTATTTTATTTTAGTTATTTTTAAATATTTCATTTATCATTATTTTTTTACAAAATTCGGTATACGAAGTTTTATTTAAAGTAAGGAATAAAAAGCTACTCATATAATTTTTTTGTTTTTTTTCTGTGGAGGAAGCCACCTAAAATATTTTATGCACAAAAAACACCTGCTACAAATGAGATATTGTAGATTAAACGTTTTGTTTCACATAAAACATGACATTTGCATTCCTTTACGCTTTACTTAGGCCACCAGGGTTTCTCTAAAAGGTCTGTATAAATTGGCAATACAATTCCCTTACGCTACTAAATACAACGATTTAATTCAATTTTCTTTAGTAAAAGGAGTCCAAGTAAAAAAAAAATAAATGGAAAATTTGACACCCCCATCTTGCGAACCAGCAACCTTTCGACTAAGGTAAATTACATTGGATCGTTATATTTTGGCCTAAATAGTTTGTGGTAACATTTTACAGCAATTTACCTTAGCCGGATAGTAAATCGTTTGCGAGATACAGGGTGTCAAAGATTTTATTTTGTTTTATTTTAGAAATTTTTAAAATATGTATTTTATTTATTATTTAGACATATTTATTGGGTATACCTTTTTTCGTGGAAAAAAATATGGAACTTTAATCCTCGGTAAAGAACTGCAGGTGGCTTCCTCTACATTTTACGACAAAAACATTAGCATATTTTTGATTCTTCACTCCAAAAACTTTTTAGTACTGAATTTCGTAAAAAAATGTCTTAAAATAAATAGGATATTTAAAAATAACTAAAATAAAAAAAACTTTGACACTCTGTTTCTTGCAAGTGATCAATTTTTCGACTAAGGTAAATTACGTTATATCGTTATCTTTTGGTCCAAGGAATTTGTGGTAGAATTTTGTACAGACCTTTTGAAAACATTCTGTATAAAATTACTTTGGATTTTTTTATATTAAGACAGCTAACAGCTATTATTTTATTGGACAAGGGTAGATTATTTTGGAACCGAAAAAAATTATAGTAGAATGAATGTCATTTTAAAAGGTAAAAAATTTAACAAAAATAAATTCAAAGCGATCTAAGGTCAGGAAGGGGACTGACAACATTTACCATTGTAATGTATGTTTTTTTTCACCAACAAAAAGTTGAAATATTTAATAAACAAAACGACCACCGAACTTTTTGAAAAATGCCGATATTTTGACACGAAAATGTTCGATTGAAAATAGGGGCACTTTTTTAAACTCTAGTCAAAATAATGTAAAAAAATTTATATTTTAGACCAAAATAATTAAACTGTATTTGGGACATGCAAGTATATGTTTTCACCAAATTTTGCAAAAATTATTAATTTGTTGTAAAAGATAAAGATAAAAAACCAAAAACATAGATATTTGAATTTTTCACATACATTTTGAGGATATAGAAAATGAGCGTAAATACGAAAGTTATAGATATTTTTATTGCCTACATCTTTGCAATTTACCTTTTTTCATAGGACTTGTAGTTTTGCGGAAAATCGAGAAAAGCCGTATTTTTAACCTAACCTACCCCTCTCCTTCTTCCCGACCTTATATCGCCTGGAATTTATTTTCCCCTAATTTTTGTTATTTTTTCTACCTTTTTCAATTAGATTTATTCTACATATTTTTTTTTTACATTTTTCCTTTTTTTAAAGCCTTTCGGCACTAGTGTATATGGAAATAAGCAATTTAGGTTTAAAAAATTTGGGAAAGATGGTATTAAACCAGCTCTACCAATACTTATCGGATCTTCCAGCATTTCTTTACATTTTACCGCCCCATGGTTTTTGATTCAACCCTAACATTAAAGTTTATTAAATATGTATTTTAAGCTTACTAATAGGATTCATGGGCTTATTTAATAAAGAAACCCTTACATACTTCAAGTTAAACATTATCATTAGTATGAATTAAATTTAAACTCCGATTTGTACTTATTCAGGCAGAATAAATTAATTAAATACTTTATTAAATAGGCACATTTCTTGGTAAACGACGGGTATTTATTACGAACACAGCCGCAGCTCTCTGCCATTTAGGTTTGTATGTGAAGCACATAAACTGGGATTAAAAAATATTTCTTTAATTTGTAGTTTTTGCATCGCGATATATAATGGAATATCTAAACATTTTACAATATAATTGGGGTTTTATTATTTTATTTCATTTTGTTATAAACTTTTGTGTGTTTTTAATGCATCCCAAAAGTTATGTTAAAAAAAAGAATTTAAACAAGATTATGATAAATTAAAATGAGACAAATTACTTTGTTTTCTATCACTGTATTTATAAACATTGTGACTGCAGTTTCGAAGTTTTGCTACATTTTTAAACTGATTATTCTAAACTTCTTGGAACTTGTCCTGTATGCCCTAAATATAAGCTAGGTGTTGCATTCTTCACAATTTAAACTATAAACTCCAGATTTAAATTGTAAAGAATGTAATAGCGTATATATAGGGCAGACAGGAAGAAATTTTAATATAAGATTTAAGGAACACAAATCGTCATATGTATTAAATAAGCATAATTCAAACTTTGCCAACCCCTTTGTAAAATCTGGTCATTTATTCCTAAATGTCGATAATCCTAAAATTTTATATACCGCACGGAAGAGCAAAACACTTAATATCTTAGAGTCAATTGAAATTTATAAAGCCAATAAAAACCCCTAATAAATTTATTGAATGACCATACCGACCTGAAAAACAGCACGTTATTTACAGTTATTTAAAAATGTAGGATAGGCACTATTTTTAAAAATGTGTTAACCATTTTGTACGTGTACATATATACAAGTTCCAAGTAGTTTAGAATATTCAGTTTGAAAATGTAGCAAAGCTTCGAAACTCCAGTCACAATGTTTATAAATACAGTGATAGAAAACAAAGTAATTTGTCTCATTTTAATTTAAAATGTACTATCACAAAGTAACGGACAACTCAATCCAGTATTTAAAATTATGATAGATTTACTCTGTACCTGTTTTAACTAATATTACCTCAAATTTCAAAAATCTGGGTTGAAGGACCATACTAGGGTTGATAGACCGACTGTACTTGGTTTTTTTTCTTAAAACTACTTTTTTTTAACAAGGATCCAAACAAATTAAAACAAAATTCGAACAGCTCAATTAAATTCAACTCTTGTCATTGCTATTGGTGCTGTCATTCTTTCACATTTTTCCTTCTGTTACTAATATTTTTTCTATATTTTTTATAACTTTAACAATAAACGGATTTAAGACACTAACGGACAAATAAAACCGGACAAAGAAAATTTTGTTAAAATTTAATTTTCAATAACTTTTGGTGCTTTTACCGATTTTAATTATCTTTTCGTCCACTGGCAGCTTTATATTTCTTTTTACTAATATCTTTTTCTAAAAAAATACACATTTTTAAGGAATACACTAACATTTGTAGTTATTTGCTTACAACTTTTCTAAAATTATTATGTTTTATGATAAAAAATAAATACAAATATTGGTTTATTAAGTTGGTTTCATAGTTTCCCAAGCAGTTATCAGATTTTTGTTGTGATTTCAAATTTTTGTGTGATTTTAAAATAAAAGCACCCTGTTTATTATTTGACTAGTTAAAAGATCTTTTAAAGACCTTTAAAAAATACTTCATTTGATATACCTATTTTTATTGGTTTCAGAAATATGACCTCTACCAGGCGTCCGAACGGGATGTATACTGAAGATTTCTCAAAATATATATAAGTGGCACTTTTTTTTTTATTAAAAATAATTTTTAAAATCTTGATTTATTCTCCAAAAATTTGACCTCTTAATTTATTTTCTTCAGTGCACCATTTTCGCGAAAAAAAAATTAAAACCGTTATCATGCATTTGTGGCATAACGAGATTATTTTAAATAGTATGCTGGTGCCCTATTTTAGTTTTTTATTTACGCAAAACCGTGCCTGAAGTAAAAAAAAAGTGAAATTTGTTGCCAAATAAATGGTAATTTAAAAAATGATTTATGACATATATTAAAAAAAAGAAATGGTGTCCCATATTTTTTTAATTTTAATTTGTATTTCTTTATGTTTGTATAAGATATATTATATTAAATATACTTATTAAGCACAAGAACAGAAACACATTTTTTTTTGGTGTTATATAAATCCTGCTTGAAGGACAATTTTTAGGGTAGGTTTATGAGCATCGATTTGAAACCTATATTATTAGTATTTTATATATTTTTTCTGTTACCAGTGTTTTCTTTGTTTTATTTTACAACCTTAACATAACACTTCATTAAAAATGCAACCTTACTTATAAAAATAATAAGCTTGATTAGCAACAGTATTTACATTTACATTATTTGATAATAGATTATTCCTAATATGGCAGTTTACTACTATAAACAGCTCATTTATCGTCTTTCTTAGCTAGATACCACTTTTTAAAAATACTAAAGCCCTACCTATAAAACTTTTTATTTGATTTTAAGAATAAAACATTTCCATCATCTGGTATCAAATTGCCACAATTTTATAATATCTATATTCCAAGAAAACTACAGTTAAAAACCTAACAACTAAATTATATAGGAGCTTTGTCAGATATACAAAAATTAATTAAAACATATAAAAACAGCGACGAGAAATACAGTACACGTGATAAAATTTAAAACAAAAACAAATGATCATAAAACCAAGTTTTATTTAATTTTATTGTTACTTTCCAAATATGAATTTCATTTCATTTTATTTCATTTAACAATTTCCTACGCTTGCAATATATTTTAAAATTTAATTCTTGAATTGGGTAAATATTTGTATTAACCACTTTAAATCAGAATTCAATAAAAGGTAAATATAAAAAGATAAAATTTTTAATAAAAAAATCTTATTTTACTTTTATTATAATATAATAAAACTATTTTTGCTAGTGAAAATACAAGTACTTTATTAATATATATATTTTTAAATTTAAAATATCTTAACATCTGGTATCTAGATATTTATTTAATTTTTTAGGCGTCTTTTATCTTTCTTAGATTTTCAAATCGAAGTAAAAAGTAAGTCACTGGAGTTCAATTATTTCGTGCTCAGAAGGGGGCATTTTTATTATTTTTTTACAGTTAAAATTTATTAACTTTAACTAAAAGAATAATAGGTATTTTTTTTTAATTAATTCTCAAAAATACGGCAACAACAGTAATTATTATTATTTCGAAGAATCTCGAAAAAAGCTAAAATAGCGGTGCTGGATTCAAATCAAAAAAGAGAGAAAAGCCAAATATTATTTTGATTAAACGTAATCTCTCAGAAAACAAATAGAGCATAAAAAACCAAGTTCGTTCATAAGATACTTTTTTCCAGGTAGGTCTGTAAGGGTTTTTGAAATTTCAATTTTCTTAAGCAAAAATTACATTTTTGGCCAAACCTCGTACATGACTGACACAATTTGATATCTGATGATTGCATTTTAGGTGTTGGATCACGTAGAACTTATAAAGAATATCTTTTTTCGTAAAATTAATTATAAAAAAGTTTCCCATATGCCACCAACCTACGTAGACACACTGTATTCGCTTTGGTGTGGACGAGAAGTCAAGATGTCAAACGAACACGAGCAAACATACACGAACACAATAATATGTTCGCTCTTGCTCGCTTTTTGATGAATACGCACCTCAAATTTTCTATTTTGTCGTAGAACATAGAAGAGGGAAATGCGTATGTAGTCGACTAACCCCTCTAAAATAATGAGCTTTGTCTTACTAACTTTCCGAAAAAATAACTAAATTAAAAGTGGAAGATACCTTTTGACATGGACTAGAATAGATAGGTATAATATTCTTAATTTGTTTTTTACACCTAAAATCCTACTTCAAGATCAAGTTAGGCTAATCTGTTTAGTAGGGTGATTTATTTCCCAAAAGTTTTTCTATTTCTCGGTGCTCAAGCAAAATTTCAATCTACGTGTAGAAAGAAAAATTTCACCAAGTTAAATGTAAAGTTTTTCCATTTAAAATATACCAACGTAAAAAATGTTTTTGTTTTCAAATTTCTAATGCTTAGCCACTTTCTACTATATTGTTATTCGTTTTGATGAACCTGACGGCATATTGCTCATCTTTTTAAATTGTGTTTTGTTACTTGATATTACTTGAATATTTTTTACCAAAGACGGAGTATAGGTGAGGGGTCATGGTTAATTTTTTTTTAATTCCTTAATTATACCTTAGACTAATACACACTTTATATATCCATTTAAAAATTGTGTCAATTTTATCTTTTGTTCATTTATAAGTAGAATCAGACCGTGCAGGTATAAAAAAATTAACACGACCGAACCGTGCAGGAATCATTCCCTTATTAAAATAAATGGGCAGCAGAACAAAGCCAAACAAAAAAAAAACGGTCTAAATCATTCGTTATTTACTATGTAGGAACTTAACAATGCTTTTCTAGCAACTCCTGCACCCAATATTATAAAGAGGTAAAGTTCAAAATCAATCATGAAAATTCTTTCACAATCAGAAAGCTACACTATTTAGGAATGCTATACGCTATATTTTATTATGATGGAACTAAAAGTCCAGAAAAAAATATAATTAACGCCCAATAAAGTGGGCACGGGTCGGCTAGTCCCTAAAAATGTTTCGTGTTGAAACTAACCTTGATTAACTTCTCCCGAATCTCCCATGAGAATATCCCTGGTTGTTCCTTTTTCATTTCTTCTATCCTTTCTTCTATGTCCTTAGTGGCTACCCTAGGTTTAGACCCTCCAATAACACCAGGTCTAATACTACCAGTCTCTTGGTATCTGTTTAAGATTTTAGAAACGCATCCATGAGACACACGAAGTTGCCTGGAAATAACGCATGGTCTTATTCCAGATGCTGCCATTTCTACTATTTTTAATCGGATATGGTTGGGTAATGGTCGACCGTTGATGAATACGCCTCCTAATTGGTTTACTCTGCCTTGACCTAAAAGTATAATAAATTTATTAATTAAGATATTATTCAAAAATGGTTTTAGAAACATCATATTTATGATTATATTGCTTTTGATACTTTAAACAAGAGATATTAATAATATATTAATATACAAAAAGAAATTCCTGTTATCGACATTTAAGAGAAGAAGTTCTTCTTTTCATGCTATTTACCAGGACTCTCTTCTATTGACGCCTTTTTTCGCACGTAATCTAAACTAACTTTTGGATTTATTCTTGAATTTCTTTTATATAAGGTGTCTCAACTGAATTTTTACTGTGTGAACGCAACACAACCGAGGGTCGCGAAAGGTATGTCAATCGGTAGCCTGGCTCTTGGGAATTTAGTTGCTATGGAGCATTTTGCGGGAGCGGACCTAGAGTTGTGTTGCGCGAATTTGACAAAAATAACAATTCTGCTACTATTGCGCAAAAATTTTTTGCAATGTTCAAGGTTTTCGTCGCTTAAATGATGCACCAAGCATTCCTTTAATTCGAAATAAGGTAAACAAGTTTGAGAAGACCGGTTAAACACTGGAAAAATCAAAATTCGGACGACCGTATGGGCTGCAATGTCATTGCGAGAAATAATCGGTCTATACTTTTTTAAGCTGAAAGGGGACATGGTCTTACAGTAAATTCAAAGCGTTATGCAAGGATGTTAGATAAGTTTTTGTTGCCTAAACTGCATAATTTTTCTGACAATAACGAAAGAACACAGTTCCAACAGGAAGAAATAATGTCACACACGTCCAATGCGTCTCTGCCACGAGCTTTTCGAGGCAAATTAATCTCGTGACATAAATTGGCCCTCAGCGCAGTCCTGATTTGATTCCTAAGGACTTTCCCTTGTGGGGTTTCCACAAATCTAAATTCTACGTTAATAAACCAATTTTCTTGGCGCAACTGAAACAAAATATTTGCCACGAAATGAAAGCCACCTCAAAGCCAGTCTGCCAATCCGTCATCAGAAATTTTATTGTTAGCTTGAAAAAATGTCGCGAACGCAAGGCGAAACATTTTGACAGCCTTATAATATAATATATAATATTTTTTTAGATAAACGACTTATTTAAATTTTTATACACTTTTTAAATAAAATTTTGTTGAGAGACCTTGTATAATATTTCCTTATACAGTACACTTCTTATTATTAATTTTACGCAAAAAGTTATGCCTATTTGAAAGAGAAGTTCTGCATTCTCCAAATCCTAAAATTCAACCATCAGATATCCAACTGTATTAGTAATTTACGATGTTTAGTTAAAAATGCGATTTTTTTAAGGGAAAAATACTTTTTTTTGATAATAATTAAAATTATCACGAAAAAAGGATGGTAGAAATTAAACGTAACATTCAAATATGCAAACTGGTTTATGGACAAGATTTTTTTATAATCTTTTTTGTGCTAACGATAAAAATAATGCAAAATAATTTTTAAATTAACTTTGCACTAATGTACAAACTGAAATTTTTTACTGCTATCGCAGAAAAAAATGAAATGTATTTCTATGTAAATAAACAAGGTTACTGATTTAATAGTCATTTGTGTGACAGATGCATAGAAAGATACTTTTTTTTAGGAATGAAAACTTTGACAGCCTCAGCCGTCAGGCGATTGCGGCAATCCCATGAGTAAAAAAGACGCTTTATGCATGTGTTTCTTACGATATCTTTTTTACGGCCATATAAAAAGGTTTCAAATTAACATATATTACTATTATAATTTGTACCTAGTATTTAATTTTAATTTATGTAGCACGGCCACTATATTGCGCGTTAAACTTTTTTCTAATAGAGAATCATTTTCTTTACAGCTATGGACTTAAGTAAAGAGTATACCAACAAAAGCGTCAGAACTTTAAAATGTCACTGGAGCAACAATGCTTAAAATTATGTTACCAAACTGTTATGTTCTGTGTCTGGCATGTAACTTTGTACGATTCCACAACGAGAAGAAATAATTAAGAATTAATTTATTAAAATTTAATTATTAAAATGTATCATTAGATTGCGGGTTATTTCGAGAAGTAATAATGTGCACTGGCCGCCAAAGTTATATGATCTCTCACCCTTGGATTATTTTTTGGGGCTAACTTAAATCTCAGGTCTACGAGAATGGGCCACGTACGATTTGTGACCTGAAGCAGAACATCACACGCATCATTACAAATTACACGCAAATAAAAATTACTTACATTTTTTTTATTGTTATTGCTTTGTGTCATTTTAAAGTTCTGATGCTGTTAGTGATAAACCATTAATTAAGGATTTTTTAAATTGTATGTACTCACAATAAAACTACCCCAATTGTCCTTTGCCGATTTTGACGAAACTGCAATATCGTGTATTAAACAATTTTAAGGGGTGAAATGCACCCCTAAAAACCAACCTTTAAAATTGTTTATTTTCAAATATCTTGAGAATAAATTAAGATAAATTCACAAAATCAAATCCATAATTTTAATTATTTCAGACATTTTATCAGCCTTTATTTATTTCCTCTAGATAAATTAGGAGTGGATTTTTAGGTGGCTAAATGCACTCTATATCACCCCTTAAAAGGCTGTAATGGCCGATAGTAAAAAATACGTGTCTCATATTTTTTGAAGTACTACAACATATTGCAGTTTTTGTCCAAATCGGCGATGAAATAGTATATTACATTACAAGTGTGGAAAATGACTAATTTCACACGAGTGGGAATATTGTAGCACGAGGCGTTAGCCGAGTGCAACAAACTCCACGAGTGTAAGAAAGTCATTTTCACACAAGTACTGTACACTATTTTTTCTACGACCACAAATTATTCACCAAAAAAAAAAAAAATAAAGTTTGTCTGTTCAGAAAAAATAAAAAACAATTGAGAACTTTGCAACACTAGGGTGATATTTACTTTGCAACACTAGTGTGATATATACTTTTCCTCACTGTTATATTATACTGTTTTGACAATATTTTTACATCGAAAATCACCTACCTAGAAGCATTATTTAACTTTTATCATTTTGGAATTTAAAAAGGCCCTCACTTAATAAAAATTGTATGGTTTTGTTAGGTAATAACGCTAATAGTTTAATACGGTTTTCTGCTATTATAAGGGTTTTTAAAAATTATCGATTCTTACATATTTTAGACACTCTTCTAAATAAAACGTAAGTGGTGCATATCCAAAATATTCCGTTTTTTTTTTTAATATCAGTAAATAAACTTACGGGACCGGAGAGTGAAAAGGGGTGCTGGGTGGGGTAAAATTGGTAAAACGAGTTAATGAAACTGAATATCACATGTAAAATTAAGTAAAAATAACAATTTTTCCTCATATTTTTAAGAAAAAATATAAAAAATATGAAAATTGTAAATGCATAACCTAAAGTCCTAAAAGTAAAAAAAAAACGACTACCAAACGTCAGTTACCATGCAAAATATGGTAAGCATTTGGCAACCTCGGAAGGGTCTGATTCTATTTATGAATGGATAAAAGAAAGTGGATTCATAAAGTGTGTATTAGCCTTAGGTTTAATTAGGGATTAAAAAAAAAAGAGTTTAACTAGTTGTTTGAGTACACGAATTATAGGAAAGAATTTGTTGACGGCGTCCTGGTTTTCTGTTCAGAAGTACGGTAGCTAATGAGCGTTACGGTCAGACCGCGGACGAAGAGGTACGGGATGCCGGTCTTTGTATTTTGCCACGGCTTTTAAGTGCGCATCTTCGTCCACCCACTGCGCGAGGTCGTAAAAATCCGAAAAATGCTTCTTGCCACTGCGGATCTAAATGTAGGTTATCTAGGACTACAACATATTGCAGTTTAAATCACGACGAAAACCTAGTAGAGTTTATTTGTTAGTTTTTGTCAAAAAGACACCAGAACAAACTTTTTCTTTGTAATTTTTAAGACATCCCAAATTGACTTCATTTTTGATCATTTCCATTAAATTTATTTACAAACTGTAAAATTTTAAATTTAGTGACACATGAATAAAAAGGAATAATGGCGAAATCAAAGGTAACTTGACCTTTAGTTTAGTTAATATCGCGTTTTCCATTTCATTGCATAGATTTTTTTAACAAACTTTAGTGGGCATTAAAACAAAACACTAACTCAAAATGTAAAAAAACACGTTAAAGTGTTAAATAAGTAACTTTATATAGTGTACTGAAATAACGTATTAATTAATTAAAGACTAAACTAATATTTATAATAACAATTAAAAACGTTTTCTTAGCAACCAAGGAAAAAGTTTGTTTTTAAATTCTAAACATCTTTTTATAATAATAAGTTTTGATATTATTAATAACTTAAGGTACTTTACTAGCAAAAATATGTTTCTAACCAAACGTCGTAAATGACAAGATTAAATCAAAAAACGATGCATTTGGGCGTAGTCATTAAAAAAATTAAAACTTTTTAATTTCAAAAAATTCCTTGTTTGGTTACCGGAAGTCCTAATTTTTAACCACGCTAATTTAGTTTTATTACATTTTGTTTTCTCTTGAACATACATTAGTTTAAATCTTTAATTTATCAGCTTTTCTTTATCATTTTTAAATAGGTAAAACAAACTCATTATAAGTCTCTTTGTATATTTCCGTAATCTACTTTATCATTTACCTTTAAGTGGTCTATTTTGTTTGTCTTTGTTAAGTTGCTCTGACACAATTCAGGGCGAAAAGCAGCTGTTTAATAGTTTATTTTTGTACCAAGGACGTAAAATAGCAACTTTTACGCCCGCGGCTCAAAGTTAATCAGCTGTGGGCGTAAAAGTGCTTTACGCCAGAGGTGCAAACAATATTTTTGTACGACTGAAATTAATATAACAAGCATTCTCTGTAGTTAAGGGAAAAATTTTCCAGCTTTTAATTGTTTCAAATTGTAATCAGTATACTTTTAACATATGTTTAATTAAATAAATTGTTGTTTTACCAAAAGAAATGGGGCATTTATTATTGTTTTGTAAATTTATAAATGCGGGCATTTTTGATACTTTTTTGCCCTAGGGCGTAAAAGTGCTATTTTACGCCCTCATTTATAAATGCGGGCGTTTTTGATACCTTTTTGCCCTAGGGCGTAAAAGTGCAATTTTACGCTCTCAAATGAGGATGTAAAACTGTATTTCACTCCCGGTCGTACAGAAAATAAATTAAAAATCTCTTAAAATTTTGTGTAAAATAAAAATTTAAAATTTCTTTCAGAGTAAAACATAGCTATATTTCTAGGGAGTAAATTAGGTATGTGCATTGAATTTAACGGATGATTCCTAGGGTATTTTTAAGATAACAAGTTGCATATACATGAACAACAGAATTTTCGAACCCATGTTTATATGAAGTAAAAGTTTTGAAAAATCCAAATAAAGGTAAAAATGTGCTGAATAATCCGACATCAAGGCAGGTTCTTAGTGAAAATAGATTTGGAAGCAGATACGCCAACGCTAACACTTGCTAGTCAATAGGATATCTAAATAATAAAGCCTCTATACTAACCCGAAATTCAATAGCCCATGGGCTGGATGTTGTGTGTAGGCCAGAGTTTATGCCGATTACCAAGGATCATTGTTTAGACCCTACGAGTTAGATTATATAGGCTGAATAGTAACCCTAATACAGGAGATAAATTATTTGCACCATTTATACGTGTAATTAAATAGTGCATCTTAAGATAAGTATTTTTTAAAGACTTTGGTACTTTTAACCGACTTTAAAAGTAAAAGGAGGTTAGATGTTTAACACCTATGTAGTTTTTTAGTATTTACACCGATTATATCGAAAGAGGGCACTTCCACGGTCGTCCCATAAGAAACCAATCAGGATCGCGAAAGACAAGGTACTAGACTTATTTTTCAGACAAAGCAGTCTCTAGTAGATATATGGCACCTATGCTGGATGTATGAACAATCAAGGTAGTAATGTTAAAATATTTATATTTGTCATATTGTTATCATTTAGCTAATAGTTCATTTTTTTAATTCTAGAAACTCTAGGGATAAAAGAACGAACAAAGTGGGAAGTTCGGGGCCTGTCCAATTGGACCGTATAGGGATGCATACGTGCGGCACCACGAGTTTCTCTGTTAGGAGCTGCAAGAGGAGGGACTATACTGGATAATTCGTCGGAGCAGAAGCCGTAAAAGTATATATCAAAGAGCGATGGATCTCCCACAGCTCGACGATGGGCAAGAGAAGGAAGTCCTTGAGTAAGTAAAGGGTCATTAATAAGACGAACAGCTCTTCTTTGAATGGCATCAAGAATGCTGAGGGTTGTAGGGGATGCCATTCCCCAGACATGAGAACAATATTCCAGAGAGGGTCGAATTTGGGACACATACAAAGTGTATAAATTGGAAGAAGAAAAATACTTTTTGGCTCGGAAAAGAAATCCAAGCTTTTTGAAGCCGCGGTGGCTATAGATACAATGTGTTTGTGCCAGTTAAAGTTATTCTCAAATGTGACGCCTACAAGGTTGAATGTGCCCCCGCTCTGCAGAACCTGGCCACTCATAAGCAAAGGGTGAGTGTTTGATGATTTTTTCGCGACAAGGAACATGATTGTGTTTTAGATGCATTAAATTGAACGAGATTTTTGGCGCCCCAATCCAATATCAAATTGAGATCCTGTGAAAGAGATATCTGCATCGCCCTGCGTTTGCTTTCCAAGTCGGGTTGAGAGATTGGTTTAAGAACCTGAAAACTGGAGTGAAGGGTACTATCGTCAGCATAACTATGAATGGGATTGGTTGTGGAAGAAAGAAGGTCGTTGTCCATGTGAAGAAGAAACAAAGTTGGTGCTAGTACTGAACCCTGAGGCACTCCAGCATTAATTTCGTGAATGCTTGAAGAGTGACCATCAACAATGACATCGATGATACGTCGATTAGAAAGATAACTGGAGAGCCAAGAGCAGAGTTTAGTTGGAAGACCGTAGGAGGGAAGTTTATTGAGAAGTGCGTCATGCCAGACCTAGTCAGAAGCTTTAGATATATCAAGAGCAACGATCTGGGACTCACCTAGAAACTCAAGAAACTTGTTCCAGTTGTGTGAAACGAAGAAAAGAAGATCTGCTGTAGATCTCTTGTGACAAAATCCGTATTGCCTATCATGGTATTAAAGTATAAACTTCATTCTGTGTATTTAGTAATTAACGTGTAGTAGTTTAGCGGAATGTTATTACCCGACTTTATTTCTTAACTTTTTTTAACTTTTAGCAAGTGTTATGTATATGAAGTCGGTTTATTATTATTTTTTTATATTTATTATAATACCAAAGTCAGAGGCCGCACTTGAATTTTCAAATTACTTCATTTAAAATCTGAGACATGGGACCCATCACAAAATATACCTTGTGACACAGAGTGTTTTTCCCCTATTTTTAGTTTTTAAAAGCCTTTAAAAGTTTTTAAAATTTTACTTTTATTTTGTTATTTGAGTACATGACCAGGTTTGTAATAATGTCAATGGAAAATTGACGAAAAAAACTTTCGAATTTGTTGCTTTTAAGTTGATAATTGCTAACTAAATAAACGATTTTGTTGCTCAAATCGGTAACAGTTTCAGCGTTCCGTTAACTCAACATGGATATACGCTAAAAGGTGTAATAGGTATGTACATTAAATGAAGGTAAGTTGATTTGCTGCTAATTTTCCCAGCCACCACCTGGGAATATTTATCTTTCAATTTCACTCTAAAATATAGAATATACAAGGTAATTTAAAAATCGATCACGAAACTTAAAGGGGTGATTCTACTTGACCAAATAAGGGTAGAGCTTCATATAATTTGTTTTTCAAAATGTCATTCGTTTTCAAGTTACAAGCCGTCAAAGTTTAATTTCTATTTTGTGTTTTTCGCCATATTGCATTTATTTCTTAACCAATCTAGTTAATATTTGGCACACAAATCAAGCTTTGCAGATTCTAAAATTTTAAGACAAAAGTACCTTTTTAAATACCGCCAGAGGGCACTTTACCTAAAACCTAAAATTTATTTACATCATAACTTTTTATTTTAACAGATATCGCAAAGCTGAGGGCGCCATTTTAGAGACAATCAAAAACTTAAGAAATAAGGTACTCTTTATTAAAGCCGATAAACCTCACCGTTTAGGCACCAATGGACATCAAGTTTTATCATTCAATCAAATTACTTACATACATACAGGGTGTCCAGTAACTCAACCGACAAACTTTACGGGGCGATTCTACAACAGAAAATAAGAAAAAAGCTTCATATAAACATATGTCCTAAACAACTTAGTTTTTGAACTACGGTGTGTTAAATATTTAAAAAAAAAACTTTTTTGTTTCATTTTTAACACTAAGACGTTTAGGACATATGTTTATGTAAAGTTTTTTTCCTAATTTTTGTTGTAGAATCGTTTGGTTAAGTTTGTCGGTTGAGTTACTGGACACCCTGTATGTATGTAGGTAATTTGATTAAAATTGATGAAAACTTTGATGCCGATTGGTGCCTAAACGGTCAGTTTATCGACTTTAATAAAGAGTACCTTATTTTTTAGGTTTTTGATTTTCTATAAAATGGCGCCCCAGCTTTGCGATATCTGTCAAAATAAAAAGTTTTAAAGTAAACTTTAAGTTTTAGGTAAAGTACGCTCTGGCGGTATTTAAGAAAAGTACTTTTGTCTTAAAATTTTAGAATCTGCAAAGCTCGATTTGTGTGCCAAATAATAACTTTATTGGTTCAAAAATAAATGCAATATGGCGAAGAAAACAAAATAAAAATTGAACTCTGACGGCTTGTAACACGAACGACATTTTAAAAAAATTATATGAAGCTCTACCCTTATTTTGTCAAGTAGAATCACCCCTTAAGTATCGTGATCAATTTTGAATTACCCTGTATAAATCAAATTTATATACCAACGTTTAATTTTTTAAATTGATTGATTTAAAAAGTAAAATTGGGGTGGAGCACATTAAGAAAAGGCATTGTATGTGGTGTTTAAATCAAATATCTCACATATAAAATTTTCTATTTTACGAGCTTTTTATTGGCGCTTATGTAAATATTAAAGTTTTTTGATTTTTTAGCTAAGTGTTCTTAATACAATTTTCAAAAGGCTTACTTTGCTACCAAAATGATAAAATGTGATCAAATATTTATTTTTGTTACTGGCATATCACCTACTTCATAAATGTTTCAAAAGTAGAAAATAGCTAAAAAATATAATAATAAATCACATGACCCCGAGGAAATTATAAAATAATTAAGAAAGGTGATAAGATTTTAATGATCATATAATGACAGCGTTACGCAGGGGTGGGTCGACGAGTAATTTGGTTGCCCATGACGAATTTGGGTCGACGCTAATTTGTAGAGATTTAAGCTTAAGGCGTCAAATTGATGTGATAAACTATATATTAAATGGTCACTGTAGTTTAGCTAAAGAGGATATAAGAAAAATAAGAACAAACCAGCACATTTTCACTTGTTTTATAATATTGGAAACAAACGAATATGATGTGTGCAAGTTAAATTATAAATATAATGCTTATGGAATATGTGAAAATAAGTTTCCTTTTTTAAAGGAAAACGTGAATATGATTGTGCGAGTTCGTCCATTAGTGATTGGACCCCACAGATTAAACTTTTAGGCAACCATCTGAAAAACCTAGGAAACTGTTCAGAACCCAAAACTCGCGAAATCGTATTCATAGTTTCCCTTAAAAAGAAAACGTTTTCTTATATAATCCATGAGCATCATAGTGCTCTAAAAATCAGACGTCAGTCAGAAATGGCAACTCCAAAAATTTAATTATAAATGTTGGACTTGGTGTTTAATAACAAACTTGAACATAAAAAAAAGAAACATTTTTGTACCGAAAAAGGTTTTAAGTATAAAAATATACAGTGTGTATGGATGAACCTAATAATAATATTATATTTTTTGTTTATCTTTAATATTTCGGGAAAAAGTTATTCCTTTAAAAAATGTTTGCTTTATCTGAAATGCCAAAAGCTGTAGTAGGGGGGCCCACGATGCTAATATAGATTTACTCGAGCGTCATAGAGACTTATTGGGTTGCAAAGCATAGATAAGAAAAAGAAAACAATGTTATTTTTGTTATTTTAATCGGCCCTGTCTACGGGGCTTATATTTGGTGGAGGTATTTAACCGGGTACAAGCTATCCTCCGGTAAACCAATAAATCTGCAGCGCTATAGTAAATACCCAAATTTCCTCTTGGACTTCCCTACTACTATGACGCCCTGTGTTATACAGGGTAATTTAAAAATCGCAAAAATATTCCTTCAAAATGTGAAAAAATCGAAAAAAATTAAACATCTTGATTATTTAGATTAAAAACGTAATAACGTTTTCATTTCGTTACCCCCTCCCCCCTAAAAATGTCTGGCTCCTCCACGGCCATTCCTATACCATAAAGATGGCTTCGGCTAGTGCCTTATCTTTCTTAAAGTTTAGTAGATTATAAAAAAATATTATATTAATTATTAATATAATTTTAATAGTTTTCCGACGATAGTTATAAATAAATCAACAAGTCAATTCTGCCTTAGTTTCGGGGACCAACCAGAACTAACTAGTGGTGCCACACGTATGCATCCCTATACGGTCCAACTGAAAAGGCCCCGAACCCCACTTTGTTCGTTCTTTTCTGCAATGTGAAACCTGCTGCCCGCGAAGCTTTTTTCTTTCCCCCAAATCTTCAAGTATTTAAGTCCCGTGTCAACAAACTCCCTCTTACCTCGCTTAAGACATCCACGGTACGTCATTATTTACGCTTTTAGCCTTCATGGATTATCCAAAGATAAAAAAAGTTTAGGAAACAAAGTTTTAAACATATTTTTGTACGGTTAGGGTTAAGTACTCCGCCGATTTTATATTAATTTAGATTTTTAAGGTTAAAAGGCTTTCCAGAATGTTTAGTATTATGTGACATTTGTCTTTTTCATATTAACTATTGCTTAAAAATAACGGATTTAAAATTATAACCGACAATAAGGAAATGTACAGAAACAAAAGAAGCAATTAGCCACCAATTGCGTTTATAAACAAAAAAAAACAACACTTCTTATAATAGTAAATACCTTCTTATCTAATAATGAGTATTAGGTATGCAAAATTACCTAATATTATTTTTATTCATGCATATTACATAATGTGTTAGAAAGAAAGTTATTTAAAGAACATTGGACAACATATTTTTAATTTATTAAAAATGATTTACGTATACCTACATAAGAAGGATATTTAATAAAGTAATACATAATAAAAAATATTTTGAAAATGCAAAAAGCAGGTCATTGTAAAAATAAATTTGTTTTTTGTTAACAGCGCTTGAAACTAAACTAAATTCAATTTTTCTCTTTAATTTAAATTACATTTTTTCAGCTTTAACCAAAAGTCGTTTTAAATAGTAAAAAAACGCATATGAGATGTTTTTGTTGGCTCAAAAATTTAGATAATGTGAGTTACAAATGGCAGGATTTAATCAAACATAAAAGTAAGTCGTACTCTTAACAATTACCTTGAAATTGATAACTCCCAAAAAACGGTCTCATATCCATTTTATATCATTAATATAACTACGGCAGTCCACAAATATCACAAAAACAAGTTTTCAGTCACATTTCGCGATATTTTTAAACCATGTGTCCCAAACGAAAAACACTCGTTATAGCGCAGCGCGCGATAATACTAAATTACCTTTTTCATAATAATTCATCGTTAGCAAGAAAAAAATATTAAAATTACCATCTGTTAGTAGTATATCAGCACTGGATTGGTTGAAAGGACTTCACTCGTGTCCCATTGTAAAGAGAGAGGTAGTTTGAAGCACACCTGGGAAGTACTTTACTATAGTGCAGACTGGAAAGGATAGAGGGGGCAATTACTAAACAAAATGGCGGTCTATTATGAATCTTTGGTAACGTTTGATGTGTTAATAGGGGTGAGGATAATAGGGGATAAAAATGAATTATGTTTAGTATGGTATATCCTGAGTATTAAAGTTTTTACGCATTTCTTACGAGCATTACATGTGCTTTAAAAAAGTGCATTATATAATAATAAGTACTTCACCAGATAATTGCGTTAAAATAAAATTAATAATTTGTATACCAATTAAGTGTGCAGCAAAAGCTATAATAAGATTCGTTTTTTAATATAGTTAATATAGATGGTGTTTTTGAAGTTAGGTAATTTATTTAAACAGCTCCTAGAACTCGTAGATATAAGTCAATTTACTTAACATAAGAGTTTTTAAACATAGTAGTAATTAACGATTTTTTAAACTTATTAAAAATTAAAAAGACTTACTGTAGCTACAATTTATTTAGGGGCGTAGGTACCGCCGTATCAGCCATATCAATGATACGGGTTCCCGGGCTATAGGGGCTCCAAAGGTGTGTAACCAAAAATTAGTGGTAGAAAACTAAAATTTTCGGTTTGAAAACTGGAGACTTTTTTTTGCCCTTTATTTTTTTTTGGGGCCCCCAACTCATTGTGATACACACTACGCCACTGATTTTATTGCCATTAATTGTAAGTAAGAGTTAGTAATATGTTAGCAACTTTATTGCATTTATTAATGTGTGCCTTTTTATCAAGACAACACCAAGAATTTAAAAAATATTCTCTAAACTATTAGCATCATTGTACATACAGTGTGGGCCAAATTAAACTTGCACACATTTTAACTAATAATAAATTTTTATTTGTTGTTCTCTCTAGGTTTTCAAATTTTAGGTAAATAGATTTAGACAGGACTGGACTTACTGGGCTTTTTTCAAAATGCTGCTTTTAATCTCGTTGCAAAAGAAATCATGTTAATTTACAATTAAGCTAATACGTTTTAACACTGTACTCTACTTTTTTACTTTTTACAGCATCCAACTCAGTAACCATGGTAAACTCACATTTTTGGTTTAAAAACCAAGAAAAATACATGCTTTATGGGGTTCACTATTTACCAAGAATAATCTTAACTCCTGAATTCCAAAATTGTTGACAGATTCACTTGTACTAAATCATTTTCTATAGTTTGTCTACAAGAAAGACGTATTAGCTCAATTTTAGGTAAATACGGTTTCTTTTGCAATGACGTTAAATACAAAAATTTGAAAAAAATCCCGTAGGTCCAGTAGTGTCTATATCTGTTAAACCAAAACATACAAAACTAAAGAGAACACATTAAGCTACTAGCCCTTTAAAATTAAAAAATATAGGTGCAACAAATTAAACGATATTATTGGGTTAAAAGTGTGCAAGTTTAATTTGGCCCACACTGTACATTGTATCCAACACTGGTTAAAGCAAAAATTGCACAGAAAAGAAAACAGTAAATTGTTTATAAATAAAAAACCAGACATACCTAATAATAAATACATAAAATGGTTGAAAAAATAAATTAAAATTGAATTGTATTAGCAATTATTGGAAAATTGGCATTTCTTTGTTAGTTCTACAAGCTGTTAAAAATAACTAAAGTTTGATAACACCCTATGTTTTGCTTAAATTGGCTGTTACAAATTTGAAGGTCACCCTAAGGATCTCAGAAATGGTAAGAGATACATGGTTAGTTAAATTAGGTCAAAGTTGTAATAATATTCCGTTTTAAAAATTTAAAATCTACAGCAGTGCCGAAATTATCCACTTCTTTGTTTTGCGCTTTACGTAAAATTTTTGGTAGTTTAAATAAAATACCCTATATTATTTAATTGTAAAAAGAAGCGTGTAAACTTTAGTAAGACTTCCAAAATTTAAAATTCAGTTTTTACCATTTACCGAGATATAAGAACAGCGCAATTTTATTAAAATTTGGCAACCGTGCTGATATCATGGATCAACACTTTTTCTAAAATGCACATTTTCAGTTTTTTTAAATAACCTAAAACCAAACAAAATACGGCGTCATCAAAACAGCATTAGATTAACCATTGAATGGCCCACAGCTATTCCCATTTCCCATTCACCATCTTTCTATCTCTTATAGTTTCCAATATCCCAATACATTCCCTACCAATTTTGGACACACTGTATATGTTTTAATAAAAAAATGGTACGCCACTTTATTTTCCTAAATTTAAAATATATATATTTTAAATTCTTATTTAGTTTGGAATAAATTTGACCTCTTGACTATTTTTATTTGATTTACGGTTTTTGCGTAAATAAATAAAAATTCTCGGCATGGTCATTTCGTAATGTCAATATCAAATTCTACAGAAAAAAATTACCTTTCTTATTTATTCTTTAATAAGATAGTGATTTGACAGAACGAACAGGTGTAAAAAAGATAGTACTTTATACGAGTTACCTACCTTAAAATTTTTTTGCTAAGATAAAGTTTTTAGATAACTAAACACAATACCAAAGACTGTCAAATAACAAAAATAATTTATTATTTGCTTAATTAAATTTGCTTTAGCAATAACTAAGCAGTTACGAAATCGTCAATAGGTTTTATGTTTTGTCTGCAATAATTATTATTTCCTATTATCATGTGCATGTATTTAATTTTATAGGTATTTTTATAATCACCATTCCTCTTTGTTAAAAAGTATGTGTTGTGTTAAAAAACTGTTAATGGTTTTAATTACGAATTTTAAGCAGAATATTTGTAAAAGAAAAGCTTAACAAGTTTATGGCAACATGAGACTTTATTAAAGCAGTAGTAAGGGACATTAAAATTTTTAATAAAAGCGGACAAAAGAATTGGTTTCAGCGATTCCTTTTTGATAATTTTATACGGGAATGAATAAGATTTCTAAAAAAGAAAACATTTAGAAAATTTACTCAAGTACCATTTAAACCAGCAGCTAGTGAACACTGCATTTTTAACACCCTTTTATTAGCTTCACTGGTATGTATGTGTATGTATGTATGTGTAATGTATAATAATGTGTAATGTATGTCACTTTTCCTCCAACTATTCGCCATCTGTTGGAGATTTACTATACTAAACACAAAAAAATGTCTTAATTCAAATCAGTTTTTTTACTTAAGACTCGTTGTGAGTTGTATGGAACAAAAAGAATATACTGGGTTAATAAAAAGTACTGCAACTACTAAATAGCTTTTAAACTGCTAAACCTACTTTACCAAACATGGTATCTGGAAGGTATCGGGAATGGAGAATTTAATACTAATGTGGGCACCAGTAACAATTTTTTAGTTTTGTGCTACATTTATCTTTTTGTTTTTTTATTTTCATTGCAATAAATTGCGTAGGCCAAATTTAATAAGTCCACAAATTTTTAAAATTCTACTTATATTAGCTGCTAAGAAATAAAAATACCATCATTTAGGTAAAAAAGACTTCAAAATTTTAAAATTCAATTTTTACCAGTTACCGAGATAAAACAACACCGCAATTTTATTAAAATTTGGAATACCTAAAAACCCCTAAATACCAAATTTTGTAAACACAGCCAAACAATACAAATTCATATAACCTTACAAGTGAGATTTCAGGGTACCCAAAATTTTAGTACCTACCCTGACCACCAGATAGCGAAAGTTGGCACCGGACAAATCAGAAAATTGGTCGATGCCCATGTCGACGGACTACTTTCGCTGTCTGGTGGTTAGGGTAGGTACTAAAACTTCAGGGTACGATAAAATCCCACTTGTGAGGTTCTATGGATTTGTACTCTTTGATAAAGCTTTAGTAGCGGTTTTAATGCAATAAAAATACATGAGTAATTCAATTTGAAAAAAACTGAAAAAATGCGTGTAAGACAAAGCTAGGAAATCTGGCAACAGTGCATATATTAGTATTTAATACCACATGTCCAAAACACCGTAGATACGATGTTTGGTTATTGCAGCCTTGACAGTTTAAAAAATATTTAAAAGTTGCTGTACGTTTTATTAGCCCAGTATGTATTATTATTTCTAAATGGTATTCTTAAAAATATCTTTTTAGCACAAGCATAAAAATAGATTACGTCAAGTAAACGTTTTTATTTTTATTAAAAATATTAATGCTTTCTCTGAAGATATAATTTTCTTAATGCTTTTATTTAAAGTCAAATTTCTTTTAAGTAGAAAGCACTTAGTTACTTTGTCTTGGCTAAAGATGTAAGAATAGGTTTTCCTAAATATTGCATATCTTATTACTTCATTTAAGACAAATGGTAACTTATTTTAAAATGTATATTAATAATTTAAATTCGGTGTACAAAAAGTGGTTATTTTTTATACAGAATGGATGTACTGAGTTTATTAGTTAAATGTAAAAAACATAGGTCCATTAACAGGGTATTTCTTTATTTCGGTAAAAGAAAAATAAAGTGTTATTCATGAACTAATTTTATATAAAAAAGTTAGTATAAACGTGATATTATAAAGAATCTTTTCGCGAGATTTACCTAAATAGATAAAAAATGAATTTAATAACTTGATTCGCTTTAAACTTTTTTTTAAGTTTTTAAACAAGTAAGTAAACAAGAGTTAATCTTTGCGAGTAGCGTTTATATCATATAAATGACGTTATATTTTTATAGCAAAAGTTTTAAAGAAAAAGTTTATTTTAATAATTCTGGTGCAAGCTGGTTTCAAAATATTTTTTTCTCTTAATTTATGCTTGCTGTTAAGTGTTTAAGTGGTTGTAATCATGGACTCCATTAAAAATTCTGGTTAGTTTTGGTTATTTCTGTAAAATGTACAAAGTCGGTTTTGTTGAGTCTGCAATTTGAGTGCAAATAATCAGCTTAAGTTTTGTGGCCTAATATAAATTTATTTGAAACGTTGACTGTTTTTTTCTTTGTTTTATTTAGGTTGTTAGAAAATTATGCCCATTTTTTTGAAATATTTTGCTTTTTTTTAAGTGCTTGCATTTAGCAGAGGCACAAACCAAAAGTCGGGTAATTTCTGTAAATATTTTTGTCACCTTAGATCCAGACACCCATTTTTATCAGCTGATTTATATATTGTATTTATTAAGATAAATCGCGATTGTTTTAGACTTAGGTTGCCATATTCCCAAACTTGGAGATACAATAAACAGGATGATTCATTTAAAAAAATTATATTTTACTTTGTAACTTAAAACACGATTGTCAATTGTTTTTTCTTATCTTATTCTTAAATACTATTAAAATGCTATTGGTTTGTAAACAATGTAAACAATTTGGTTTTTTGAATAAAAAAATCTGATGGCGAACGCTTTATTTGAACAACCCTGTATACTTATTTAAATATGTTAAACCACTTTCAAGCCAACCATTATTAATTATGTTTAATTAAAATATTTTTAAATGGTTAAATGTAGTGGTTTTCTTTGTGTAAATCGTGAAACATCTGTGGAGGGTCGCGAGAAGTCGAGAGAACTATTTGATGTAAAAAATCACAATAATAGAAAAAAAGATTAAATAAGAATATATTCGTCAAAGGGCATATACACGTAAACACTTGTATGTCAATAAAAACAAAATAACAAAAAAATCCTACGACTACTCATCCATCCTAATGCAAAGGCTTGTGGATCCATTTTTTATATATTAAACATTTCTTCGTTTTTTAAATATAAACAATTTTTTTGCTTACTTTATATTTGGACTATTGATGACAATGTCAACTCGCACAAATAGGAGGTGGCAAATAGAATCAAACACTTTAAGGCCTTTGTTGTTAATTTGGGTATTTTGTATTTTTTTAACCAGATAGTATCCAAGTCTGCAGGCTAAAATTCCAAGTATAATGTTTCATTGGCAGATATTTCCAGCAGACTTTCTTGAAGGTTACTTGTCAAATTTGTCTAACGGATTTAAGATCCATCTTTGCTCAGTGTTTTTTAAGATCTTTTCATATTGACACAGTTCTTCTTTAAGATTAGTTAACATCATTTTCATACCAGGTATACATGTCCTAATGTTTATATCTCATATCCGACCTCTTTGAAAAAGAAGAAAATAAAAAGAGTTTTTATTTATATTTGATGGCCATAAAACAATTTTGTTTGTAAAGCTAGGGATGTTACCTTTTGTAATGATGACTGTTCCATTCCGCTCTGGAAGAAAATCTTTAAACACTTAAATGTGTCAAAAAGTTAATTTTAAAAGGAATTCCGGGACACATTCCGACTAGGCTTTCTGTAAATATATTAAAAAATCAGCTAGACGTTCCATGACTCTGGTCAGTAATTTATCTCTTGACAACCACTAAACATCAGTAAATTTTGGTGAAGTATCCCCATATCTTCACAAACAACTCGTGTCCGCAACGCATTTTCTTGAATGAAATTCATAATATTTAGAAGTTGACCGTATTTCTGTAAAAAACTTGTGGCCACAAAAGCTTGGTGATATAGAAGAAAGTCAAGCATCCCACATGTGCTTGGCATTTGTTCTTTCAGTCCAGCAATAAATCCATTCTGCCCACCATTTTTTATTTCTGCACCGATACTACAAACCACAATGCATTTTTGCTTAATTGATATTCATATGTAGTGTAGCATGATGGAACAAGTTATGTAAGCACTTACCTGCAGTCTTCGAGGAAAGTGCTATGCAAATTTTTTTATTGGCTATACTTACCTATGCTTAAAAATTGCTTTAGTTATCCATTAGCGGTGTTTTTGATGCAAGAGAATGTGTTTTACGTACCTTAATATGTAACTATAACAAAAACCAAATTATGATATGCATAAAAATGTGGTTTCAATATTTGTGAACTTTTGGATAAAAAAATAGGATAAACAAAATTTTTATCAATTTCATTTTAAAAACATTTTTGGTTTTTTGACAAATATTAATTATCTTTTGGTTCAGTTGTAGCTCCTTCTATTAAGATTATTGTTTGGTATGGGGATTGCAAAAAGTTTTTGGAATTAGGTGTTATAACGGAGAGAGCCAAATGTTGTATTTTGCCAAAATTTTCGAAAACCTTGTGAAATAATTTAAAGTCACAGTTTTTTACCAGTGTATTAGATTTTAAATCATTGTCTTTTATTATTTTTTTATTTATATTAGTATCCCTTTTCTAAAAGAAAAAAATCTTAATTAAGACAATAAAATTTGTGTATCGGGTGTCAAGTTATAATTTTTACATCTTCTTTAAAATTTTGATTTTTAATGAAAAAATACATAAAAATTATGGTTATGAAATAGAGAATAGAATAGAATAGAATAGAACATATATTACCATTAAAAATACAGGATTGTACATTGGTTCGTCCATGCAATAACTTAACAGTAACTTAAAATTAAGAATATATAAAAGAAACAAATTAAGATTTAAAAAATTAACATTATTAGCACATTTAAACAGAAAACTTAGTTACATAAATAAAATAACATAAAACTAAGCAAATGGTCAATACAGCTCAAATAAATAAATAAACAATTGTGTAAAACGGTAATACAATACATATATGTGCATATACATAATATGCAATCAAACATACACATTATAAACAAACACACAATAAACCTTCCCTATAACTACGGAAATTAAAGTTGGTTTTGTGCTTTCCAAATTAGTAATCATATTTTTGTTATCTTTTAAAATACAACAGGATACGACAGGAAATAAAATTTTAAAAAAATACCCTGTATATTAAATCACCAGTAAAAAGATATTTTAAAGACATTTAAAAAATACTGCATTTTAGTTAGTTTCAAAAATGTGACCATATAAATTTTAAGTTTCCCAATATGTTCGCAATAAGCTTTTAGTACGACCATCACAATTAAAGTACATTTTTTTCTTTAAAAATTTGTATTTTCTTTTAGCATATGAAAAGATGGGGCTTTAAAATCCAGTACACTGGTAAAAAGTTGTGACGTTAAATTATTCCTCAGGGTGTTTGAATATTTAGACAAACATTTGTCTCTCCCCTGTATAATACCTAATCCTATAAAACTTTTTGCAATACTCATATTATATAATAATCTTGATGATTAAAGCTAGAAGTGGACCAAAAAATTTATAAAATTTGTCAAAAAATCAAAAAGTTATTTAAGATTAAATTTAAACACAATTTTGTTTGTCCGGTTTTTGTTTGTCCAGAAGTGTATATTAACATGTTATATGAAGAAAAGCAAAGAGTCGCAAAATATATTTTTTTTAATAAACGGGTCATATTATGAAAAAAACACTGGTTTAATGTCAAAAAAAAAGAAATATCCTTTGTAAGTAACATGTAGACGTTATTCCATATCAAACCCATTTACCTGCACTATAGTATTTATCAAGACCATAACATTAAGTTCCATGGTAAGTTAAGCGAGCGTTACGCTTGGGAGGGCACAGTCACCTCATGGGAGGTGCCACAAACCAAAGCTCGGCCTTAAAACCGTTTGTTTGGTCACGAGCTACAGGAAAATGCTCACTTTATTATTTTAAAGATTAAATTAGACTGAATAGGTAGGTATTTAAAAAACTTTGGAAGATTTACAAGACCGAAACAAAATCAAAATGGTTTAAGGTGGGTGAGATGCATATATTTTATGGATTACCTGCCTTAATATAGTGTTGTCACTTGACTGCTATCTATAACCAGTAATTAGTATATTATTGAAAAGAATTTATTCCCTACATCACTATAAAAATAACGTTTACATTAAGTAATTTTTTTTGTTTTGAGTGGATATAAATAATTTTCGGTATTGCTAAAGCCATGAGACAACAGAAAGTTTTTTTAAAGTGTTTTTCGTAGGCATACCAATATATTCTTTTGTTGTTCTCTTTATTTAAAAATAACTTGCTTAATTTGTTATAAAAATATACACGTCGCATACTGCAACAATCTGTGGACAAAAACCTAATTTTAGTTTTTTAGCTTTTGGTAAAACTTTTTGTAAAAATTTTACTTAATTGACCAAATAATCTTAGCCTATAATCAAAGATGGGTATGTCCACGCATTATTAAAATGTAACACAATAAAGGATAGACAAATTGCAGGTAGTATATTAACAGTTATATTACTTTTTTTACTAAAGTTGGTATAATACTGGTCGAGTTATAACTAAAAATATGAAAAATGTCTAGGAACTAACTACTATATATTTTTTTAAATAGAACAAAATTGTATAAGTAAATGTTGTAGATAATGGAATTTTATGTCAAAATTTAAAGTTAAAACATAAAAAAAATGTTATTGCCATTTTTTACATTACGCATTACAACCTAAATAATGGGCAAGAGAAAGCAAAATTTAAAAGAAATTTTTATAATTTTAAAGATTTTTTTTAAATAAATAATTTATTTTAATATTCCCATTGAATTTGGAACAAATTTGATCTTCTAACTTTTTCCCGAACAATGCATAGTTTTTAAAGAAGAAAATAAAAACCACTTTGATGCATGACAAATTTGCGAACATTATTACAAAAATGTTAAAGATTTAAAATCCAAAATTTCCAAATATTTTTGTAAAGTTTTAATTAACAAATCCGTCATGCATTTTATTCTTGAAAACAATGCATTTTTTGGAAAAAAATTATATATTAAATTTGTTTTAAATTTAATATGAATTTTAAAAATAAAGTTAGGAAATAAATGAAATTTTTTCCTTAAAACATAGTCTATACAAATAGGCTACTGACGTTACTGGTTATTTTCTTTTTAATATTTTACATAAAAATATATATCTGTTGCTGTTGCTGTTAAGTAATGTACCAAATACCAATGAAATATCTAAAGCGTTTTAAAAATTAGGATAAAAAAATGTTTTTTTATTAAAAAGAAAGAGGAGGGGTTTTTGGAAATATGTTTATTTATTTAATTAGGGCGTATTTTTGACTTCGAACATGCCTTTGAAATTTGATGAATAAATTTCGGAACACCCTGTATATTTTAACTTTTAATAAGAGATTGTCCATCTTGACCTCTCAGATTGTCAAGTTGACACGCTGCTATGGTGTAACAATTAGCAAATATTTTATCAAGCTTGCTGGGCTGTACCTAGGGACATATCAAACATATTTTTAAAGACACTTTGTGCTTTTGTAAAATGTCAGCATTTTGAAATTCTAATAAATCAAGTGTATTCCCTAGAGCAATATAGTAGATAGAAGCTGTGATTAAAATTTAATCCTTAAAAATGGTTTCAAATAGAAGTAAAGTTTATTAAATCTCTCCGGACTTGCTAAAGAACACAAACAAATTTTAGTATGTAAGTTACGGCTTTTAGTAAAGAGAGTATACACACCTATTTTACATGTGTTTACTGCAGCTCATTTATGTACGTAGTATGCTTATGCATAATTAATTTCATTTATCCATTAACTTAATGGATGGCTTTGGAAAAATATGGTTTTGGGGAATTTATCACTATAGGGAACCTTTGCGAGAAACAATAATGTTAATTTTAAGTAAGTTTAAGTATTTAAACATATTTGACAAACTTTGATATTAGTTATTGTGTTGTATTAACCCTTAACTACTTACGTGACGTCTGGGAGACGCTGGAACATGTCCATTGCTATGTCCCGCCTTGTGTTTTAGGGTTAATAGTTCATCTACTTTTAAGTTTGCTGTTACTTTGTTTATATATAAAGAGAATTTATCATAGCATTTTGTATTTGTTTCTTATTAAGTTCAAAAGATCCAAATGCGTCTGAGTGATGCCACGGAGTTAAGTAATTATTTTCATGTATTAAATTCTTAACAAAGGTATCTAAAATTAGTGTTTGCTGGTAATTTTGAATATAAAAGGCATTTACCAAAATGGCACAGATTGTGGATAAATAAGTGAGTAGATTTTACTAAAAAATATTTAATTTAAATGAGTAAACCTTACATTTTGCCAGAACACGACACATCCACATGTATCTTGACGAATTATACTAAGTATTTGTGATATTTTCGGTTTGACCCCAAAATCATTTAAGAAAATATTATTAAAGGATTGTTTAAAAGGGAGACTTGCTATACTAGCCCTTTAAAGCAAGCAAAGGCAAAGTACCAACTTTTTTATGGTTAAAAATTGTGAATTAAATGTGTTTAAAAATTTTAGTTTTGGGGGAATGATATTTTTAAATGTTACCCCTTTATTTGTTTATTGGCACTTTTTTGTTTCAATTTATGTTTCGTTTATTAGAATTAATGTTGGTTTTAAAGTTTTGACCTATTTTTAAATAAATATTGATGGCTTTATCCTTAAACGTATTTTTATGGCAAACGAAAATGTATTTTTTTTAATTTTTGCAACAATTAAATAAAAAAAATCATATTGATATGGAGAACTAATGATATATTGCGGAGCGTCTGAGAGACGCGACGTTAGTGTGCTTTACAAAAATTGCACGTTAGTGGTTAATTGTTAAAACTGGGTAAATTACGTAAAAAGATATAAAACACGATTAAAAGCAAAATTTGGTTTATTTTACGTTTTTAGATATGGGATTCTTCTTTTATTCTACAAGCCTTTTTTATTTAATATTTTGCTGAATTATTAAGAATAAAGGTAGTTTTGTCGATCTATTTTCACAATTTTGTAGTTTTCGGAGCCCCTATAAAAACAAAAAAAAGTTTCTAAACGTGAATCCTGTTTTTAAAAAATCAAAGCAGTTGGCCATACACGACATTCTTAAACATTGAGGCTTCTGGTCTATATGTAAAGTACAAATGCGTTTTGCATGTTTCTACCTGAACTTTCGATATAAAACAAAATTCTCAAAATTTGCAAATAAATGGATCAAATGCTTTATCAGTTCTGTTAATTAAGAAATTATAAATTTATATTCTTTTTAACTTACTCAGGAGAAAAGTGGGTATGACAGCAAAAGTTCCCTTATTATGATAAATGACCCTTTAATGACTTATAATAATTAGCGGTTTTTCTTTTCTACTTACTTTCCCTCTGCAAACTTAAATTTTTAGAAAAACGTTGAATCTCAGTGTGGAAGTAAAATTAAATTTTTGCAAAAAAATTTAAAAAACCATTTTTAGGTCCAATATTATTGAAAATATCTAAATTTTTAAAGAATTAGTGAATAAAAACAATCGTCGCTCTGCAACATTATTAACTAATTTTAATTTATGTTTTTTAAATATTATATCTTTCTTCATTTGTAAGACTCAATAATAAAAAAAACAGTAACAACTTCAAATATTAAATGTGGACAAGTTTTATAAAGCCTATAGATAGCACACTATCCAAAATTCAATTTTAAAATTAAAAACGATGGTTTAAGGTCTAAAAGTAGAAAAGACTGTAGGTATTATATATTTTTAAAAATTCAAAGAAATCTAATTTTAAAGGAATCTGCCTAGATTTCATGTAAGTACGTAAAAATGTCTACATAAACATAACAGTTTTTACTTTTGTTGTAACTTATAAGACAACTGCAATACGAGGATTCCAACAATACAAAAAAAATCCCTGCATGTAATAAACAAAGGGTGCTATATAATAGTATATTACATTACAAGACTAAGTGTGGAAAATGACTAATTTCACACGAGTGGAAATATTGTAGCACGAGGTGTTAGCCGAGTGCGACAAACCCACGAGTGTAAAAAGTCATTTTCACACGAGTACTGTACACTATTTTTTCTACGACCACAAATTATACACCAAAAAAAAATTAAAATTTCAAAAAATAAAAAACAATTAAGAACTTTGCAACACTAGGGTGATTTTTACTTTGTAACACTAGTGTGATATGTACTTTTCCTCACTGCTATATTATACTGTTTTGACAATATTTTTACATCGAAAATCACCTACCTAGAAGCATTATATAACTTTTATCATTTTTGAATTTAAAAAGGCAATCACTTAATAAAAATTGTATGATTTGGTTAGGTAATAACGGTAATAGTTTAATACGGCTTTCTGCTATTTTAAGGGTTTTTTAAAAATTATTAATACTTACATATTTTAGACACTCTTCTAAATAAAACGTAAGTGGCGCATATCCAAAATATTCCGTTTTTTAAAAACATTAGTAAACAAACTTACGGGATCGGGGAGTGAAAAGGGGTGTTGGGTGGGGTAAAATTGGTAAAACGAGTTAATGAAACTGAACATCACATGTAAAATTAAGTAAAATTACATTTATTTCTCATATTTTTGAAAAAAATATAAAAAATATGAAAATTGTAAATGCATAACCTAAAGTCCTAAAAATAAGAAAAAACGACTACTAAACGTCCGTTATACCATGCAAAATATGAAAAGCATTTGGCAACGTCAGAAGGGTCTGATTCTATTTATGAATGGATAAAAGAAAGTGAATTCACAAAGTGTGTATTAGCCTCAGGTTTAATTAAAGGATTAAAAAAAAGATTTAACTAGTTGTTTGAGTACACGAAGACAGAGAGAAAGGAATTTGATCTATAGGAGTTTTTCTCTGGCGCTTTAGGTCAAACGGTTAAGCGGCAAGGCTGCCTCTATAGAGTGCGTGCTCAAAGGTAGAAGAAATATTTTTAATTTGATCTACTTACCTGACACTGTGCCACTGAGCGAGCAGTCAGTGAAAGTTGTTTTTTGTGGTTATGTCTATTTTTGTTTATTTTTTCGGAAATTTTATTATTACTCTTTTTAATATTAGAAGAAAGCTTATACTGTGTAGTAACTTAACGTTAATAAGATGATTTTCGCTAATTTGGGTTCTACTGTTGAAACTAAGTAAAAAGTTTTTTTACTGTCACTACAATAAATATGTCAACACAAAACCAATAGCAGTTTTTAGAATGACATCATAATATATATCACACGAGTGTTGTAAAGTACTTTGCAACAACAATCGTGTAAGTAATGTAAAGTACTTTGCATCACTAGTGTGATATAACGCATTTTCTATGCATGAAACCAGTGTGCTATTTGCTATTTTCACAAGTGGTCGTAGGAAAAATATTTTAATGTCATTGCTTCATCAAAAAGTGTCAGCGAAAACCGCAAATCTCTAGTAACTAAGATACTCTATAATTGCAAATCAGGACACCCTGTCCATTAGACTGGGCCAAAAAATCGACTTTTTTTTAATATATCGAAAATATTGTTTAGGGTGACAAAAAAGAAAATATTGCAAAAATTTAAGCCCTTAATATTAATATTTAGAGCTCCCTCGTCTTTAATTTATTTTTTTTTCTTAGTTTTGCGTCAAAATCCCCTAACTATCGAGGTACAAAAAATATATGCACATATATATTCAGAAAATTAAACTGCCTTCCAAAAACGCCTTATTAAAAATATTCGCCATACAAACTGTTTTCGATTATTCAAGCTTTAGACACTGATATATTTTTTAGATTTAACTTTTTAATTTTTGAATTTTGTAGCTAACAAAAATAAATATATAAAAAAACAACATAGATTCTTAAAGGGACTTTAATGCTTCACAAAAAAGGTATCTTAATGTTCTTTAAAAGTTATTCCCCGTATATCAGTTATTGTGGACGGCCATTCTTCAAGCTATCACCAAGTAAATGTTGGAGTCCCTCAGGGCTCAGTTCTGGCACCAACATTGTTTCTTCTTCACATCAACGACCTTCTCTCGTCCACAACTAATTTCATTCATAGTTTCGCCGACGATAGTATCCTTCACTCCAGTTTTCAGGTTCCTAAACCCATCACTAAGCCTGACTTGAAAAACCAACGCGGAGCGATGCAGATATCTCTTTCGCAGGATCTTAATTTAATATTGGATTGGGGCGCCAAAAATCTCGTCCATTTTAATGCATCCAAAACACAATCATGTTCCTAGTCGCAAAAAGAGTCACCAAATACTCTACTTATGAGCGGTCAAGTTTTACAGAGCAAGGACACCTGCAATCTTGTGGGCGTCACATATGAAAGTAACCTTACCTGGCATAAACACATTGTATGTATAGCCACGGCAGCTTCAAAAAAGCTTGGATTTCTCTTTCGAGCCAAAAAGTATTTATCGCTTCTAATTTATACACTTTATATGTGTCCCAAATCCGACCTCCCTTGGAATATTGTTCCCATATCTGGGGCATGGCGTCCCCCACAACACTAAACATTCTTGATTCTATTTAAAGAAGAGCTATTTGTCTCATTAATGATCCTTCACTTACAGAAAGGCTTCCCTCTCTTGCCCATCGTCGGGCTGTGGGGATTTATCGCTTTTTTATAGGTACTTCCATGGCTTCTGCTCTGAAGAATTGCCCAGTATAGTTCCTCCACTCACGGTTCCCAACAGAGAAACTCGTGATTTCGCGCGTATGCATCCCTATAGGTCCAACTGGACAGGCCCCAAACTTCTCACTTTGTACATTCTTTTATCCCTAGAGTTTCTAGATTGTGGAACCTGCTGCCCGCGGAGGTCTTTCCTTTCCCCCAAATATTCAAGTATTTAAGTCCCGTATCAACAAACTCCCTCTTACCTTGCTTAAGACATCCACGATACGTTAGTATTTAGGCTTTAAGCCTAAAAAATTCAAATAAATTTAAAGAAAATAATAAATTACTGTTTTATTCATTTTTTAACCAGGTTTCTTCAAGTATTGGAACAAATTGATATATCGTGTCCCTATTAAATAATAATAAGTTAATAAATAAAATATTGTGTATGTAGTTATACACGTATTATTAAACAAGTTTACAAAACTCTTATTAAATATAATATTAAAATTTGTTGTTTTAGGCTTTTTAGTAAGGTTTTAAAAAAATATCTTCTTTTCTTATTTGTCCGTTCTCTAGTAAATCTAATTTTAAAAACATGAAAACGCATTTTCCACGTCTTATTAAACTTAACTACAAAATACGTCATGCAGATACTTACTAAGATATTTTGACAAAAAGGCTTTAGGAGATTAAATCCATTTGTAAGATGAAAATTTAATACCAGCTTAAGTACAAGTGCTCACGTGGTGTACTAACAATACTTGCTGAAATAAGTATTTGTTGTTACATGATGGGTTTAGAAAATATTTGTTAGTAATCCTATTTAAACAGAGTGGACGATGGGCAGTTTGGGATAGAGTACGTATCTTTGAAAAATTCACAGTGGCCAGGTGGTCTTTGCGGCTTAGAATGGTATACATACCAAATACAATTGGAGGAAATGATAGAAATGTAAACCTTTTAGAACAGCATATAAAGTAGAGTGGAGTAAAAAAGCCTCAAAAAATTATTTTTTTGAATTAGGAATTCTAATACACCAAAAAAGTTGCCCACAACCCCACTTAGTATTTTGATAAAAGTTTGTTAAAATCGGTAAATATCTACTGCCGCCACAAGCTTATTAAAATTTTTATCAATATATAAAATGTTTAAGATTACAGAATTGCTGCACAGACTAATGTAGTTAATATAAAAAATAATATTTTAATTCCGCCCCACTGTCGATGCCGTCCTTCTATAGCGGCCCTCAACTTAACATAACTTTTTGAATAGGTTTGTACAAATTAACTCTAATAAAAAAAAAACAATTAAAATATATTTAACTTTAAAAACGTTGCAAGTAAAAAATAATGACTGACATTCCTGCCAATTAATTAATTCAAAATCTTTAGCTAGTCCAGTGGCGTCTTTAGTCTCACAAAAACCAGTATTTCTGACAAAAATAATGTAAGACACTGATTTTTTTGCAATTTTAATATTTTATTTAAATTAAGTAAATGAAAATATAGCGTTATTGTTAGGAAATTTTTTTATGTACCTTGCTTAGTTTTCAAGTAGAAAAATAAATTTTGTTAAATTTTGATATTCCCTTTACAAAAATATATCACCCTGTATCTTAAGAATGAAAAATTTGCAGATCCACGTTTATATAAACTGTGTTTTTTAAAATGTGCTTATAAATAAACCCCTATTTTTTTACTCCAATAAGGAAACACCCAGTATACTTTATAGTAAACTCTTATTAAGTAAAATACAGACTTTTCGGTGAAACACAGCTGCGTTGGGGAGACAGAATGGGGAGTTGGGCACTAATAAAAATAACATTTTAAATTTTAATTTTTTCGCTTCACCCTAATATGCAGGGTGCCCACTAATTATTGGTACTTAAAGAAACCACAGTTTCTTTAATGTCAACAAATTAAAAATTATTTAAACTTACCAATGTTCAAAAGCTGATAATAAGAAAGATACAAGGTGACAAAGTAAACAACAGCTCTAGATTTTAGTTCGGGGTTATGCTGTCGCCCGACGCGAAGCAAAGAGAGCCAAAAATCGAGACCTATATTTTAAGTTTTTTTCTGTGTAAAATACACTTGTTTTTTTTATTCACGATTCACGAGAACTTAATATTTAAAAACTTATTATTACAATATAAATATGAAAGCCAGGAAATTAATAATTTGAAATTCGAAGTTTTAAAGGAGGCTGTTGTATGTAAAATGACAATCAGACCTCCGTTGATATAAAAACCTTTAAAGTATCTAACCTATCACTGTAATTGTGGATTCGAATTAAAATTTTTAAACTTGAGTAGTTGTTAAGTAGTTATTTTAAATATTAATAGGATTAAAAAATGTCTGATATAGTTTTGATATAAAGAAAATGTAGGTCTCATACAGTGTGTCTACGTAAGTTGGTGGTAAACTTTGTTATAATTGATTTTACAAAAAAGTTATCTTCTGTGGCACATCATTTTTAAGCTCCTGACTAGTACTTTTTAAATGTACCGTCAATACATTCACCTAATAAAAAATGGCGAAACTTTAAAAATGACCTAAATACCTGATTTGGATGGCCATATTTCCGAAACTGATTAAGTTAAATTTACCTTTTCCATTTTCTAAAAGCTCTTTTAGGATTTTTTCATAGTGATATTGGTAATAATATACAAGGTAGGATTTTTTTAAATAAAGTCCTCGGTATATTATATCGCCATTAAAAAATGTTTAAAATAGCTTTAAGAAACTACTACATTAAGTTCATCTAACTTTATTAGTTTCGCAAATATGGTCATCCAAATCAGGTACTTGGGTAATTTTAAAAGTACCGCCATTTTGTACTAGGTGAAGATATTGACTTTATATTCTAGGGTTATGAAGTAGTCGTCAGGAGCTTTAAAATAATGTGTCACAAGGCCCCCTATCCATTTTGTTTTTTCCCAAGATGGCGCGGACTACAAAATGTTTAAATCATGCATTAATTTTAAATTACAAGGTTTTCGTTTTTTAAATTGATCCGTTTAAAAAATAAAAGGGGGGACAATAAAGAAATGCACTGTATTTTATTACTATGAATATAGGACAATTTTATATAAACTTTTTAAATTTAGTTTTATCAAAACAAAAACAATGTACAATGCACTAATGTACAACTTCTTTTTCTAATTATGGCAGACAAAAAAATGTAAATATAAAAAATTCCATATTTAGAAGCAAGTTTTAATTCTAAACATCTCTTCTTTATGACAGTCTTTATTAGCAAAAATCCAAGTAGATACCTTGTTTACTCTTTAGCAAAAATTACGTTTTTCGCCAAACCGCACATAATTTGATATCTAATGGTTGCACTTTAGGTTTTGGATCATGCAGAACTTTTTATAAAAGAGAAGAATCACTTTTTTTTCGTAAAAATAATAATAATAAAAAAATCATATGACGCCAACTTACGTACACACACTGTATATTCATTTTTTTTAATGAAATACCTTTTTTATTTACGCGTATCTATTAGTAATAAAAAGTACCAAATGCAAATACCAAATGCCATAAAAAGTTAAATTTTAGTACCTGTTAACCGAGATAAACTGTTTGTTTTTTCAGTCACGGAAAAAAAAAGTATTTGTGATTTATTTCACCAATGTTTAATAGGTTTTAAAGATTGTAAGACAGCTTAATACTTCGGGGTTTATTGATATAAAAAAATTAAGTTAAAAAATATCACTTAAGTTTTAGAGATTGGCTTGAAAAGCTGAATAATCAAGTAAAAGGTCGGTAAAGAGAAGAGAAAATGAATTAAAGGAATTTTCGACTACTAATTTGATAAAATTAGATAAGTGGTTCTCTATAATTAACGATAGAATAAACAGCCAAGTTGTTACGTGTAGCCCAAAATTAGAAAATTTAACAATGGTGCCACCATAGTTGTTTAATTCTGCATATCTAAAACCATGAAAATATTAAATTTAATGAATACTATAGCTTTAGAAGTACACTTCTTTTAAACATTACGTACGCCACTGCTTTTTCTTTAACACATTTTTTTTAAATACTCATTTACGTTAGGGTTAATTTGGTCGTCTGATATTTTTCTGTACGACGAACGGTTTTCGTTTAAAAAATAAGCCTTTTTTATGAGAATGAGAAAATCGCCAATACCTGATATGGTGCTTTGTTACTAAGTTCGATTTTTGACTGTATAATAGCTTTTCAAGAGTAACAAACTTTTTAATGACATTAAAATTGTATCAATGTGAGTATTTCACGTTGCTTCAATACAACTTAGTCAGAAACGAATTTTACATACCAAACACCATATCAGATTTTATTAATTTTGCCATGCATTCAAATAGCTTTTATTCTTTTAAACGAAAACCGTTAGTCGTACAAAAAAATATCAAGAGACCAAATTAACTTTAAAACAAGTGAGTATTTTAAAAATATCATTATTTCGATTAAAGAGCAGTGGCGTCTATTTTTTTCCAAAAAAATCAGTACAAATCTTGTTTGAACGCCACTGGTAATTTTTTTTTACTATTACAAAATGTAATAAAATGGTCAAAAGAAGTGTAAAATTTTTTTATGGAAATATCTAAAGTGGTAAAAAGTTATAAAAAGCCACTTTTTTCTTAACACTTTAACACCCTGTATCCCGGAATAAAAAAATTTATGGATATAATTTTGTCTAAAAGATTTTTATTTTCTTGCATTTAATACAGTGTTAAAAGGAAAAAACCAACTTAATAATGAAAATAAGAAGCATGCATACTGTTTTGATGTATAGGGAAAATACTTTTTACTATGCATGGACTGTGTTTAAGAATTAGGTATAAAAAGTGAAAGAAATAACTTAGTGTCGACACAAATGCCGAAAGGTCTGAACGTGGCTAATCCAATCAGCCGAGTCATACCGTTCGGTCCTTTTGAGACATAGAGGCGCTTAAGACCACCTGGTATCTGGCGAATTTGTGAATTGGTTTGAAAGAAATACTTTATTTTGTTTAAGAAATATAAATTATGCTTTTTAACCAAAAAAAAGAAAAATGTTCCATAAAAACCTGTTTCTAGTTTAGACTGACTGACATGGCAAATACTTATTTTAGCTTTTAAATATTTAGTATTGACTTTGATTTAGTTTATTAGTTCTGGTTTTAATATACAGGGTGTAGATAAAAACACTGCGTCAAAAGTCAATAATATTGCGGTAAAAATGGCGGAAGAATGTAGTTTTTATTTTTTATTTTGAAAGCGAAAATGCCAAGAACAATGATATTTTACTAAAATAGGGCTATTTTTTGAACAATTTTAGAAATAACGGAAAACGTAGAAACAGACTACGTCTATTATTTTGGTCTGCTAAATAAAAAAAAATTAAACGACTTCAAAAATACTTTTGGATGGCCTGCCTTACTTGGAAACTTTACTCTATAATAAAACTGGGCGCCACCTTAAAAAAATTAACTTAGAAGGGGATTTTGTGGAACATAGTTTTAAAATTTCCGACTCTATATAACCCTAGAATATAAAGTTATTAGCTTTACCTACTACAAAATACACTCTTTCCGCGATCTTTGAGTAGTGCGGTTCAAGTTTACATAGAAGTCAACATAGACTTCTCGGGTAGGCGATTGAAGGCGTCGTACGAGCGTCGCTGTACCCTTGGGGATCGAGAAAAGATTAACGCTAAATTGAGGCTTCTTTCTTCTGGGGCTAAGCGCTGTGAGTGAAGATTCCTAAAGCCAGAAGTTTTAACGTTTTGGTGTTAAACACATGGTGTCTTCGTATGGTCGAGGAGGTGCGCACGCCTTGCCGAAAAACGTCAGTAGTGAAAGGGACGGTTATGCGCGATACCAGTAGCAGCCGCTGGCTTGACAGTCACAATTTATGCATGTTCAGAAGTTCATCGCTGTTGTTGATTTTTACAAGTGTTTCTTATTCATATGCTAGGAAAGTATGGGAGTTTCGAGCTCGATTATCCAGATTTTCCAAGGACAAAGCCGGGAAAGCTTATAAGCTATAGCTTATATGACCGGAACAAGATAACTGGCGAATTGACTTAGTATCAGAGCCATAAAACAAAGAAATAGATAGATACTACAAAATACCGATACCATAATAATAACCTGAATACCTAATTTGAATGGCCATATTTTTCAAACTAGCAAGGTTAGATATAAATATTGTGAAATCATTTAAAAGCTCTTTTAGGAATCTTTAAAATGATAATATAATATACAGGCTGGCTCATTTAAACAACACTTACTTTTTGTCCTACCCTATATCACCAATTTCACCATCAAAAAGATCTTAAAAATAATTTTAGGAAATTAACACATTAATTATATTTAACTTTATTAGTTTCGGAAATAGGACCCTCCAAAGCAACCATCTTGAAATTTTCATGGGTCAATTTTACTGTAAAATATAGCACTTAATTATCAAATTTTATTATATCAATTTTATTTAATGACACGAGGGGCATTAAAGAAATGCACTGTATATACTTTAAATAACTTTATTAGAATTGAATCAATTAGCCTAAGCAAACGTAAGCCATCATTACTACTACAAAACATCTGTGATATTTTTAGTTATATTCAATCAGATAATTCGATATTGATTTCTTTTTGTTTGGAACTAACAAAAAATGTTTTTAAATTTAAAAAAATAAATAAATTAGTCATATCTATACCCTGTTATACAAAAAAAATAGGTAAAAATTTAAAATAGAAGAGAAGCGTTTTGTGCCTTTCCCTTATTATTACTTTTGATAGATATATCCAGCTAAGGTTCCTAATTATGTAATTATTTGTACTTAAATTACTTTATTGAAATTAAATTAAGTAGCCTATTTTTTGGCCTTATTCTTTGCAAACGCCAATTTTGACTACAACTGTAGTTGTAACTAACGTGTAGTCAGTCGACGGGATCGGCGACAATCAGCGGCAGAAGTTAGGTTGCAGTCGAAAAACGCCTGTATGAAAAAAATTGCTTTTTCCATGGTTGTTGAATGACAACTTCAAGTAGCGACAATCAACTGCGATCAACTTCGACTGCAAAAAGTCGCCTATATACTGCACAACACAAAAAACTCTAGGTAAAAATTTAAAATCGAAATTAACCGTTTTTGCAATTTTCTCAATATTACTTCTAATGAATATATCTGGCTAAGGCTTTTAATTATGTCATTAACTTAAATTACTTTATTAGAAGTAAATCAATTAGCCTATTTGTTTAGCCTTATTCCTGGCAAACGCAAGTCATCATTACCACTCCAAAATATTAATTAACACCATTAACAGTGATTTTAGTAGCTGTATACAATCAGACTATTCAATATTGATTTCTCGTTGTTCAGAATGACTAACGACAATTTTTCCGCGTGATCACAATGTGTGAAAGGAACAACAGTCTCGACTACACCGAAAAGAGACTCAAAGCGTGGCGTGGCTAATCCAATCAAGCAAGTCATCCCTTTGTGCGGGCGGAGGCGCTTAAGACCACCTGGATTCTGTTGAGGTTTTTAGATATCGCAAGAATATTATGAAAAGAATTTAAGAAGATAGTAAGGGTAACTTGTGATCTCGTTATCTATACAGGGTCTTCGTAAACTGCGGTGCGAAACTGCTGTGGTTGAATCATGTTATGAAAATAAGAACACACTTTTATAATATACACGTTGTAAGATATGTTCTGTATTGATTTGGCAGATTTATTTTATTGTTGGTTTCTGATTTGTAAAATTCTGTGTTTTTGATGTATGTTCGGTGTTCTTTTATGCGTTTAGCTAATGGTCTACAAGTTTCACCTATATACAATTTATCACACTCATAAGGTATTTTTTAGATAACAAAGCATAAATAAAAAAATTTTATTTATTAAATACCTTGTAAGTGTGATAAATTTTATATAGGTAAAACTTGTAGACCGTTAGCTTAACACATAAAAGAACACAGAACATACATCAAAAATACATAATTTTACAAATATTAAATTAGTCAACACGCATTTGAAAACTATCACAAGATAAATGGAAATGCTTTAATTTTTAGCAAAAAAAACTTTTTAAAAACGCAAAATAAAAGAAAGTGCGTCCCTATTATTAAATTAAAATGAATGTGTAGCAAGAATATCTGTTAAATAAAATACCTTACCTTTGCTTGATACTGAGGCATCTTAAACCAAAACCTAAAATCAACTAACTTATCACCTTTTTTGTATTATAAATAATAAATATACCAGCCCCAGTTATGTATGTCATTAATGACACAACGTTTGACATTTAATGTCAAACGATTTTAGATTATCCTAAAACTAAAGCTTGAATTTTAAACCTATATAATAGTTAAATTTTATTTTTTCACTTTTATTCAATTTTATCTTGACAACGGTAGCAGACTTCTAAAACGTCGATATTTAAGTTTTTCTTGTTACTTATTTTATTTTTTTTTTACAAAAAAAAAATAGATTTGGGGTGTAGCGAAATAAATACCATTAATTTCAAAACGTGTTTAATTAATGCGTGGAAAGAAGACGACTTAAGGCAACCACAAGGCGAGACCGATGCGTCATCTTATAAGGAAGATGTAAACATACAGGTGATTTTTGTCTAATCTCCACCTGCTAGTGATACAGAACTCACAGAAACTTAATTAAATAAAACAGATCCAAATATCTCAAAAACAGCTGCCTAAATCAACCTTTACTACGTAAACTTTTTTATAAAAATATGTTGAATATAAGATGTTTTACTTTAAAGGTACATACAAGGTAGCTCAAAAAAGTAATTTTGTTTTTAATTTATGCAAGATATGGCAGGTGGTGCCCTCTCGAGTTTACAATAAAATTGATAGCTTATTCTAATCTCACCTCCCCTCTAAAACCCTCTTTAGCCAAATATTGTATAAGTAAGACTATTAGTAACAAAATTATTTATAAAAAGCTTAAGCCAAAGTAAATTTTTAACATCCTGTATTTGGGACGAAGGTAAGTTGGGTTAAATCGAACTACTAGGCGCAACAGTCGAGTCAGAAAAATAGAGTTTTCTACACGGGAAACCTTTTAGATTTTAACTTTTGGATTTTCGTCTCCTTTTTTTATCTTTGGACAAACCACGAAGGCTAAAAGCCTGAATACTTACGTACCGTGGGTGTCTTAAGCGAGGTAAGAGGGAGTTTGATGAAACACGGGATTTAAATACTAAAGATTTGGGGGGAAGGAAAGACCTCCCCGGGCAGCAGGTTCCACATTTTAGAAACTCTAGGGATAAAAGAACGAACAAAGTGGGAAGTTCGGGGTCTGTCCAGTTGGACCGTATAGGGATGCATACGCGCGGCACCACAAGTTTCTCTATTGGGAACTGTGAGTGGAGGAACTATACTGGACAATTCTTCAGAGCAGAAGCTATAAAAGTACCTATAAGAAAGCGATAAATCCCCCACAGCCCGACGATGGCCAAGAGAGAGAAGCCTTTCTGTAAGTGAAGGATCATTAATAAGACGAATAGCTCTTCTTTAAATGGAATCAAGAATGCTTAGGGTTGTGGGGGAGGCCATGCCCCAGATATGAGAACAATATTCCAAGGAAGGTCGGATTTGGGACACATATAAAGTGTATAAATTAGAAGGGGAATAATACTTATTGGCTCGAAAGAGAAATTCAAGCTTTTTGAAACTGCCTTGGTTACAGATACAATGTGTTTATGCAACGTAAGGTTACTTTCAAATGTGACGCCCACAAGATTATAGGTGTCTTTGATCTGTAAAACTTGGCCACTCATAAGTAGAGGATGAGTATTTGAAGACTGTTTTCGCGACAAGGCACATGATTGTGTTTTGAATGCATTAAAACGGACGAGATTTTTGGCGCCCCAATCCAATATTAAATTAAGATCCTGCGAAAGAGATATCTGCATCGCTCTGCGTTTGTTTTTCAAATCCGGTTTAGTGATGGGTTTAGGAACCTAAAAACTGAAGTAAAGGGTACTATTGTCGGCAAAACTATGAATGCAATTAGTTGTGGACGAGAGAAGGTCGTTAATGTGAAGAAGAAACAATGTTGGTGTCAAAACTGAGCCCTGAGGCACTCCAGCATTTACTTGGTGAAAGCTTGAAGAAAGGCCGTCCACAATAACTGATATACATCGATCAGCTAGATAATTAGAGAGCCAAGTACAGAGTTAGTTAAGAGACCAAAAGAGGGAAGTTTATTAAGAAGTGCGGCATGCCAGACCTGATCAAAAGCTTTTGATATATCAAGAGCAACGACCTGGGAAACTAGCAACTTAAGACACTTATTCCAGCAGTGTGATACGAAGGAAAGAAGATCTGCTGTAGATCTTTTGTGGCGAAATCCATACTGCCTGTCATGCAAAATTTTGTGTTTTTCAAAATACTTGAGAATTTGTGAATTAATGACTCTCTCTCCATCTGCCTTGCGACAACACAACCTAAAACTGTTTTTCCTTATATAATAAATAACTGTTTTTATCACTTATTTGTATTGTTATTTTGTATAATTTGCACAGATGTATTAATTTTTTGATTTAAAAAGCCCTAATTTTTTGACCGTTTTTTCCTTTGGCCAATACTTACCAGTATAAGTTATAAGTGGTTAAAGTAAAAAAAAATCCTAATGGTTTAAAAGTTTTATTTATTTAACAAATGACCCAGACCTTTTTAGGTAGGCGAATATCTCAGTTATTAATGTGTAACTCATTCTTAAACTCTGCTTTTAACGAATTAGGGCTAGTAGCCGCATTACCGCTCTTAAGAAATGGTAAAATATGTAAACGTTAGATAAAGAAGAATAAGGTTTTATAGCTTTTTAATCGTCAACATGTTTTCTTTGCCCCCATTTTCCGTTTTAATTTAAATTTTTTATTATTATTGCAGTTAATGCAAACTTATTACAATAAATGCCATCAAAAACTAATTTACTTTCTGCATTATTTACACTGTAACAATTGAAAACTTACGCAGACCGTAATGATTACATTAGAAAACAGCACACGGTTTTTTAATTAATCCAAATTGTTAAACTACTGTGGAAAATGAGCTGCAAATTTGTTAATTAAAAGCCAGAATTAATTAAAGCTGTGGCTACCTTACCATACCGGGAAGGTTTTAATTAAAGTAACAATAAAAGGAAAAGAAAAATGTACTAGGTGGTTTTAATTCGAAAAAATACGGTAGCAAACGATATAGAAATTAACAATTGTGCATATTAATAAAACTTTTTTTTCTTTAAAAATGGGTAGTTTTAAAATCGTTTTTAAACTTTTGTATTGTTTTAATATACCAGAAGTCAATTTATTAGACAAGCCATAACTTCTAGAGTATTAGACATATCAAAATGTGATTTGGTATTGGTAAATGATATGTGAAAAGGAATACCAAATACCGAATACCAAACACACAAATGTATTCTGAATACTATTCAAAATAAGGAGTATTCGAATAATTTCATAATTTATATTAATAATATAGGGTCTTGTTTTCAGTACTGCGACTACTTACTTTACGCAGATGACTTAAAGATATACTCCTCTATCTCGAGTCTGTAACTGTAATAACTTACAAACCGATCTGGTTAGTCGCTTGAGTTCATATTGTGATGAAAATAGTTTGTTTTTAAATTTGGATAAATGCACAACAATTAAATTTTCTCGTAACCAAAATAAGTTTAATTACATTTATCGGTTAAAAAATTAACCATTGAAAAAAGTGAATAATACTCGGGATTTGGGAGTTGTTTTTGATTCTAAGCTTATATTTGACCTGAATGTTGACGCTATTGTAAATTCGGCTGTAAGAATGTTTGGTTATGTAATTAGAAAATGCAGATAATTTAGAAATATTAAGTCAATTATCTGTTTGTATAATTCTTTTGTTTTAAGTAAATTAAATTTTGCTGCTGTTATTTGGAGCCCTAGGCAGCACACATTTAGTGAGATACTTGAAAGGATACAAAATAAATTTTAAAAATGTATTGCATTTAAACAAAATTTCACTATTACCAATAATGATATCACTATTGCACGAAGTCACTTTCATATAAGGTCCCTGAGTGACCGCAAATGATATTATATTTTTGTATACAATTTTAAATAATCTCATACAGAGCCCTTGCATACTACAAAAGATATCTTCTAATGTCCCACAGAGGTCTCTAAGGGTAAACGAATTGTTTTTCTTGCCATTTAGAAACACAAGTACAGGTCAGAATTCGCCTTTCTGCAGAATTATAAGAAATAGTAATGTGTGTGCTGAACAAATAGATAATTTTTCAATGTCATTATTACGGGTTAAAACGATATTAAAAAGTATGTAATTGCACAGAGCCGATTTCGCGCTGTATTGTCTGTTTCTCTTTTCATTTTTTAGTTTGTATCATATCTGTAATAGTAGTTTTAGTTAAATTAATTATTTTGTAAACAACTCACTTATATATTTTTAAGGATATGTTAAAATTTGTAAATTTGTCGATACCATAGTGGGTACTTCTGTACCTGTTGTATCCGCTTGACCAGAAATAAATAAATAAATAAATACGACCCAACTCTGTATGCGTCTAACACTTAAAAACCCTCGAAGGCAATATACCCAATGGATACAATTATGTGGAAGAATGCCTATCTCCAATAAAAAAAACAATATATTAGTTTATTCTACCATTAAATAATACAGTAGTACTCCTAAAATTACCAACATATCACATTTCATTAAAAATATAATGGGTCAAGTGAATAAAGCTATGCAAATGCTTTTATTTAAATGAATAAAAGCTTAAACATACAAAATTGCCTCTAACAAAAAGAGCAAGTACTATAGTCTTAGCTTTTGCTTAAGGTTATTTACCTGTCCCAATTATTTTTAGTAAGCATTCAATTTTTACCTTCTCCTTTAAAATGTGTACCTAAAACGAAGTTAAGCAATTTTCTCACTAAGGCGAAGATATGTATCTACATAAACGTAGAATATTTTTGTTTGTTGTTGTTTATTAAGCTTTGTGACAATAGCCATTATTTTTTTGTATACAGAGCAAATAGTTTAACAGATTTAAATTAAAAGAAAATTATCTCTATTTTTATATTTAACAGATTTTTTTATTTTAAACCTGCAAGGCTAACCTTTAGTTTTTACTAATGTAAGTGTATCTTAAGAGAAGCGAAACTATTACATTAATACTTTAAATTTATTATAAATTTAACTAAACTAAATTTTATTTTCTAAAAGTATAAAGAAAAATTTAAAAAATGGACGCCCAAGTAGGATATTTTTTTTGTATCACAAATAGCACAGACGACCTGGGGTCATTTTTTGGGATCCAGGGTATATATACACGTCGTGCTAGATCGACGCTATCAACCGAGTTTCAGTGTGGAGGACACTGGCCGATAGAGATGTAGACAGGAAACTTATGAATTAATATCTTTTATAGAATGATGCGTCAATCTTGCATTAGACCCTCTTTTAATTTTACTTTAACAGCGATCTTGGAAAATTTTCGCGCCTAATTTATAATTCTGTTTGCTCTTCTTAAATAAAAACTCTATTAAATTAATTGGTGTTCTCTATAATGTCTTATTTAAAAATAATTATTTTCTACTTTACCTTTGTACTAATTTTTGTACATATGCAATGTATACAGCAACCTTAGAAATCTTAAAATCAGCAACCCTCTGTTGTCATATTTACAAATTTTATTTAAACAAAAAGCCCGTTTTAAACATGTCAACACACACCTTCCTCTAGGTCACCATATATTAGACATATCAAAATGAGATTTGGTTTAGGCAAATGATATGTGAAAGGAAGGCTTTTGCATATTTTTAATTTTTTTAATCGTACACCCTTTTTTAATCGTATGTTTTATCATTTTTTAATTTCTGATACAATTCTAAGTCAAAATGTGAGATTAAAAAAGTGTTTTAAGCCTACTTGATTTTTTAAAGCTATTTCTTAATATTACATCTAGGTGGCTATGATTAAACGCAAATTAATTTAGTGACCAATATGAAGGAAAGGAATAACACAATTTGGTAAATTGACATATTCGTATTCAATTATAATTTTTTAAATAGCAATCCTTTTAGACAAGCACTTTTTGGGAAATGGATTTTTTGACGAATTTAACGATACCAATTAATATGCGATCGGATTAAAAATAAGGTTAAATAAAAAGCATAGCTACCTAGATGCAATACTACATATCGCTCTGGTTAGTAGGCGTGAAAACATTTTAAAATGTCAAAATACTATTTAGAATTGTCTAAGGAATTGAAAACTGATAAAATATACACAGTGTTCCATTTTAAACTTTACAATTGGAGTCATTTTTGGTTAAACCGCAAGTAACCAAAAAATGAAAAAAAAATGCGAAAAATCTTCTTTTTATATACAATTTACTTATATATATATATATATATATATACAGTGTGACCCATTTCGAATGGAAACACCCGTATAGAATTCTTATTTTTTCTTTGGAATATATTTTTTCAAATATTTAAGTTAAAAAGTTCTAGTTGAAGACCTAATTTGACAACTTCAATTTCGTTTTCAAGGCCTACTATGCCACTTTTTTGTTGTCAAAAATAAAAAATTTATTATCGATTTTTTTAATTAAAAATGTCTACGCCACTGGATTTAGAGTGGCTTTAAAGAGTCCTGATTAAAATTTTATAAATAAATATTCGTAAATAACCTAAAATTTAAAACTCGTCAAGCTAAGAGTTACCAAATAAGACACTGTATTAACATTTAGCCCGACAAATTGTGATTATTTTTATTAATTTAAACAATAAACCACTTTTACACAAACGAAGTAATCTTATTCTTTAATTGTTTTTGTTTATTTTAGATCCAATAATATAATATAACAATATAAATGGTGGGTTGGTAGAAGCGACCAGGATCTAATGATTATTTCGTTTGTGAAAAAGTGGTTTATTGTTTAAATTAATAAAAAAAAGTCACAATTTGTGTTGTTAAATGTTGATACAGTGTTTTATTTTGTAACTCTTAGCTTGACGAGTTTTCAAATTTTAGGTTTTTATTTATAAATAGTTATTTATGAAATTTAAATCAGAGCTATTTAAAGCCACTCTTAATCTAGTGGTTCGTCATTTTTTATTAAAAAACTCGCTAATGAAAATTCTTTATTTTTGACAAAAAAAGTAGCATAGTGAGCCTTGAAAACGAAATTTTGGTCTTCAAGAAGAACTTTTTTAACCTAAATATTAAAAAAATATATTCTAATCGGTTAATAAATAAGAATTCTATATGCGTGTTTCCATTCGAAATGGGTCACACTTTAGAATATATCTTAATTTAATATGTCTAATACTTTAGAAATTATAGCTTATTTAATAGATTAGTTGACACCCGGTATAAACAATGAAGTTTTAATTGTTTAAATTCTAAAAATGTATGATATCTTAGAATAGTTTAGATTTGACTTGGCAAGTTTTCATTATATCAGTAATTTTATAATGTTATTCAACTTATTTAAATACATATATTTTAAATTCTGACCTAAGATCTCATACATATTTGTATTTTGTACAGATCTTGGTACTTATTTAGATCTATATTCTTTTTGCGGCAAAGCTCACAGCCAAGCATAATTTTAGTTTTTAATTGGCTCAACTTTTTGACATTTATGTTTTTGGTGGAATCAGTGCCGGTTTTAGCACTATCGGAGCCCTGGGCGATCAATTGATCAAGTATTAGTCTCCATCCAATTTTTTCAAAATTAGCCAAAATAAGCTAGTCATATTTCTAGGTTCAGATAGCTTCACCGGAGTAATAAAACTGGGGATTAGATTGGCATAAATAATGAAAGACAAACAAAGCCAACAAAGTAATTAACGTAGGTTATTAGAAAATTTTAAAGCGTTATTTGCTGCACATTCTTCAGTTTTTATCGCAAAATATTTACATCTGTTGTTATTTTCTGCTTCACAGTTGTTAGGAATACAGGTATGAAATTTTACATGTTAATATATATAACGAGATTTATCATAGATGTTTCAGCACTTTTGTCGAGATGATTTTGAAGTTGCAAATAACAAAAGAGAATGTTAATAGATGTTAAAGGTTGGAAATGTGCATTTTCACTGTAAGAGCGCTTCCTCGGAAATAAATAAAATAAAAGGAAATTATAGAATCAAGGGTAATTCAAATTCTACTCTTACAATTGGAAGCTCAAAAACTACTGCAGATACAAAAGATGAGTTTATGTGATAAACAAGACACCATTTACAATATTCCAAAATTCGAAATTATTTTCGAGGTATCGGACTAAAACCGAAATTTTAAAAATATTGTTTTTTAATTTTTATTTAAATTTTAACCATACTTTCAAGATAACAATAATATATTCTATTTTTTTGTTTCTTTTTGTATCTTATACATATGCAATGTTATTTAGTGTATAAATAGACTTGGGATACACAGTGTATAAATTTTTTAAGAATCATTATACAGGGTGCCCCAACTCGATTTATACAACAAATAACTTCGCCCCTGTACAAGATACAAAAATAAACTTAAAATAAAAAATGTTTATTAGGATAAACTCTTTTTGGTGACAATACTAGTTATTATACAAGGTGTCCCAAAAACATGGTTTGCATTGGCAAGTAGGCAGTGCCGTATTAACCATTAGGCTGACTAGGCTACAGCCTAGGGAACTATGAAAAAAAGGCTCCAGACAGGGGAGTAATAAGGCGCTAGACAGGAGAGTTTTTAAAAAAGTTTAGGTCGGGTGGGGATTTTGGTGACTTATTTCTCTGCGAATAAGGTGCTTTGGAATAAAATAGGCGCGAAAAGGAGGGAATGACCTTCTTTTTTGTTTTTTGGTCATCAAATTTTAATAGGCGCTACGGAACAAAGGACCTATTTATTTTTTGCTCATCAAAAATTTTTTGGTGAAAAATAGGCGCTCTGGGAATTCTAGCCTAGGGCGCCTCAAACAGTTAATACGGCCCTGCAAGTAGGTTTTTTAATGGAACAACTCATATATTTTAACAAATTTTGACTCTACATTAAATTGTGCAAAAATATATAATACACCATACGTCAATTATTGCTGGTTTTTTAGATGGGGTGTTTCATTAAAAAAACCGACTTGCCAATGAAAATCATGTTTTTGAGACAATTTGTATAATAACTACTACTATCACCAAAACGAGTTTATCCGAATGAACATTTTTTAATTTAAGTTTTTTTGTATCTTGTACAGGAGAAAAGTTATTTGGTGTATAAATAGAGTTGGGACACCCTGTACATATAAAGAAAGGCTATTTTTGAAATTGGCCCGTCCAATATGTAGAAACATAAACTAAACTGTATTTAAAAAAAATCTAAATAAAAAATAAAAATATTATGCAGAAGTTGCAATAGCTAAACAAATAACAGGGAAATAAACTGGGTCCCATAAAAAGAGATGTTTAGGAGCAATTTATTGCAATAAAGGTAAATTTTTATACACAACATAATAAGTTTTACAATAGAATTTATATAAAAAAATAATATATATAGAGAGTTGGTCTCCCCGATGTCGCAGTAAACAGAGCCTTGATCTAGGAGCCCGTTCGATCCCCAGGCGGTAGACATCTTTAGGTAGTAGTTATTTAAAAATAACGTCTGCTGTGGCACTACCGCGTTGTCTAAAAGGTGCGGTGAAATGCAAATACTGCATATTTCAGTGCTTTGACAACGTTGATGAAACAGGGAAAAAGATGGGTTAAATATCTAATAACTCACGGACTCTGGTACTTAGGTGTAAGGTTCGTGGTCTGCAACAAAGATTTAAAAATATATTCTTAATCTTTAAATAATTCAAACAACTTTAAAACTTACAAATGAAAAAAAACTCAATAATATTATCTATCTTAGAAAATATTAGGTTTAGAAATAAGGTGTAATTAACAAAAAGATAAACAAATTAAGTGTTAGGTTTAAATTTAAGGCTTAAGATAGTGGATTCCCTTTAAAATATTTTATTTTTGCCGACACTTCCGGTATTTTTTGTGATACTTCCGGTAAACAAGATAAACAAGAATTGTTTTATGTTACGGTAATAGGATCTAAGGCTTATTAAATATGTGTACAAAATCGCATTAGCCCTTTTTGGTCATTATTTGTTTTTTAACAAATTGCGGTTAACATTACATTTTTCGACGCCATTTTCTCTAAAACTAATTCAGATAGGTATACCATAGGGTGTATGTATTTTCTTGGAATCGCCTGTAGAATTAATTAAAATATATACATACACACATATATATATATATATATATATATATATATATATATATATATATATATATATATATATATATATATATATATATATATATAGGGTGTTTCATTTAAAATAGGAAAGTTGAGGGCACTTTCGGTTAAACCGGATGTGTCACATTAAATCTAGAACATCAGAAATCTGCATCCTATTCAACCATACATGCGCTTCTAAAGAAAATAACAGGCTTGATAGTAATCTCGTGGACACCCGATGTAAGGTCCAACTGTTTCTAGTATGCGTAACCAGCTGCTTCCCCTCCCAATCTTCAAGTATGTAAGTTTCGTTTTATCAAGCTCCCTCTTCCCTAGCTGAAGACACCCACGGTACATTAGTATTTAGGCTTTCAGCCTTCGTGGGTTGTCCAAAGATTTAAAAAATACGGAAAAATCAGGACAGATACCATTGTTGAATAATTCTATACATATTCAATGGTTTAACAGTGTGTCTTAAAACGCATAAGAAATAATAAAAATCTAATAAAAGACTCTGTTCTTCTTATTGAAAAAACAACTGTGCTAAAAAAGTTCATGGCTAAAAAACCTTTAAATATGTTTATTGTGTACTTAGTTGTTCTTTTACAACCATTGTCTGTTACAGTCTACTATAAAAAAAGTCAATTTTATGAAAAAAGGAAAATTTTTTAAAATTATAAAATAAAGATTCTTGAACGTATTTATTTATAAAAAGACCAAATAGAGCCTAATAACAATAATAAAAATTTGCAGGGTATTCCATAAGAAAAAACAAAGATTTTTAAAAACTACCCAACGTAAAAAACAAATTATTACAACACGGTACGTTAGGAAGAAAACTACACAATTTACCTATTTAAAGTATTTTTATAACTAGTAGCAAAATAGTTAAAGAAACCATTGAAACACACATCCACATTGATAACGTGTACTCTGAAAAAAAGGAATGGGGACGTACCCGTTGTTTTTATTGGCATATTGTTTAATTTCTGCCAAATCAATATTAACAACAAGTCACTGTGCTCTCTAATTATTGTAGGTCCCCGCTTATTTTTTTTTATTGCTGGCTTATGGATTTTATGATAATTTTTTTCTCACTTTTCTAAATTTGCCGTTACTTGAGCGTTATAGAAACCTATTGCGTTGCAAAGCTTAGATGATAAGAAGAAAGAAATGTTATATATTGTATACCTTTTTATCGGGGCACTAAGCGCCTATAGACTTTTAAGTATGTCAAAAAATATTTTTATAATTTTGGCTTGTAAAAATCGTTCAAATCGTATTAAATTATATATTTTTCGTTATCCTTGAATGATATTCTTTTAAAAAAAATAACCACGCATGTCAAAATGAGGTTTTTTTACAACTTGGTAGCCCTCCGCTTTCTTTACGTCACTCTCAAATTATCAGATTAGTGGAATATACACTCTTTAGCATGTAACTAACTCACCCTATCTAAATCTGACGCGCACGACAATTTCTGATAAATATATTTTTGTTTTTACGATCGCCCCTGTATACGGGGTGGTATTTAATCGGGTACAAAGTATCCTTCGGTATATTTTTCTGACGCGCTGTAGTAACTTCAGGTATCCCCTCTTGGACTCCCCTACCAATATCTTTAGCTGTAATGTTGTTTATGTACTAATAAAAAAGTTTATGTCAACAGAATGTCATTGTTATGTCCAATATGACCTCCCATCGTTAAGCTAGCTAATAATTGTAACTGGTATTCTAACTCAACTCCTTAAGTTTATTCCAATAGACATACTCGAACTGAGTCAAGAGTCCTATATTAGATTTTTGATATTCCTTTTTAAGCTCGTAAAACTATCGAAAATAGAACACCCTGTTCAAGTGGCTGTAGGTAATACGGAGAATTATTTTTTTCTTTAGGTCTTTTCCATAGAACTAATCTACAACACGAGTTCTTAGTAAGAAACATTAAAAGACAAATTTATGCACATAGTCATTCGTAAACCATTTACGCCAGAGAGACCCGAGTCACATTCAACTTCTTTGCATGGACATTGAGAACACAACGGAAAATAATAAATTTAACAATAAACAAAACTTAAATTGCGACATGATTTCAATATATTAAAGCAGAAAAGAGCCGCCAGGTAATTCTGCCATTGTGCAGTGAAACCGCCAAATGAAATACACCATATTCACTTAGCTTGTAGTAAGTGAATACCATAAGTCGTAGCACGGGTTGTAAAATCAGGACTGTATCCATAGATTTTTTGCTGCATAAATATTTTTGTTGGCCACCCTATAGCTATAACGATAAAAAAGTTATTATAATACATTTTAAAAGTTTAATTTTTGCACTTAAACTAAATTTATTTTTTAATGAAGTACTATTTTTTAAAATGGAAAAATAGGTGGAATGCTAAGAGGTCAAATTTAAGCCATTTACTAAAAAACTTGTTTAATAAATCAACTGTAAAAAATAAGGATAAATGGCAAAGGGTAATTTGTAAGAGGTATAATTTTTTCCAAAAAAACAAGCAAATAATCTTAAATACATATTATGGATTGTCTCCCCGTGGCATAGTGGACAGAGCTTTGATCTTCGAAGCCAGAGGTCGGCGGTTCGATTCCTAGCGGGGGAGACATATTTAGGTAGTAGTTATTTAAAAATAACGACCGTGGTGGCACTACCGCGTTGTCTAAAAGGTGCTGTGAAATGCAACTGCATGTTTCAGTGCTTGGACAACGTTGACGAAACAGGGGGAACGATGGGTTAAACATCTAATAACCCGACACCCACGGTACTCTGGTATTTAGGCATAGACCTTCGTGGGATGTCAAAAAGATTTAAAAAATGGAGCGTTTACGAAAACTGTACTACTGCGGTACTTTTACGTGATTATTTATAGGAAATAAATTAAATGGCTTTTAAGGCGATATAAAGGCATGTTCTATTTTTTTGAAAAAGTTTGAACTGAATTTTTAAAAATGCTTATATACATTAAAAAACATTTTTTAAAAATTATCCGCTGCCATAAAAAGTTAAATATAAAAAAGGAAAAAATATCAAAGTTTTTTGTTAAAAATAAATATATATACTTTTTTTTATTTGAGCCTCGCTTTTAACAAATTTTTGTAAAAAAATTAAAAGGGTAATATCGATTTGTAATTTTTTATTTCTATAGGCAAGGAATAAGGACTCGCTTTAGCTAACTACAGCATGAAACTTAAGAAGGTAATTTCGTATGTCTACTTTACAAAAGTCAATGGCGTACTTTATTATCTCAATAATATTGGCTGTGGTGCCTACTAAGACGCCACTGGGCCCAATAATCTTAATCTAAGTAAAGCTTTACATGCATCTTATTACATTAAATAGGTGTACTTAAGTTTATTCCAATTAGTAATAGGGTTTTTAAGATACTTAATAAATAGCGGGTGTGTTTAAACAAATAGTTTACATTCAAAAGTTGATCTTGACGTTACTGTTCTCAACAGATTTTGATGCGGATTTTTTTAATAGATAATGTGATTCAAGAGGAAGGTTTATATGTATAATATTATTAAAAAAACATATACAGAGTATTTAAAAACATAGTTTACATTTAAAATTCGATATTGACGTTACTATTTTTAACGGATTTTGGTGCGGTTTTTTTTAAATATATAGAGTAATTTAAGGGAAAAATTTACGTGTATAATAATATAAAAAAACATATATAGAGTTTAAAAAAAAGTTTACATTTAAAATTCGATATTACTCAACGGATTTTGATGCGGTTTTATTAAATAATATATACAGAGTGATTAAAAAAATTGTTTACATTTAAAATTTGATATTGACGTTACTTTTGCAAAGTAAAAAAAAGTGGTATAGAAATTGTGCACAGGTCTATGGTTTATAAAAATATATAAAATTGTTATACAGGGTAGGTCAAAAGGATGTTATATTAAAAACCCTCAAAACTAAAATGCATTTTAAATATATTATTATATGATCTGGAGCTTTACAAAATGGCCTAAATATAGAGAATTGCAAAATGATTATTAGTATTTAAAAAAGTATTATACAAGGTGTACCAACAATTGTTTATTAGGTGTCTTATCACTATTCAACGAATAGATAGAGTATTTCAAGAGGAAGGTTTATATGTATATAATAATATCAAAAATCTTTACGGTATGGGGAAAGGGGAATTATTTTGTTTCAAATTTATTGCCTGCAGAAGCCGCGGGCAAAAGCTAGTTAGTTATACACCGAAAGACCACAGATTTCCTGTATCAAAATTTAAGATTTGCCCAGAAAAACTCATATTTAAAAGTAGATAATGAGAAACCGAAAAAAAATTTTTTTAAGGTCTTACCAATGTTGGAATAAAAATCAGTTTCAAGGGTTTTAAATAAAAACAAATTTAAATATGATCGTAATTTTAATATGCTAACTTAAGGGCACGTACTTATATATACTATCTGAATAAAACAATGCACCCTACTATTACTTTGACACAAAAAGGTATACTTTGTAAGAATCTCTTCCAGTATATTTGCGTTTAAGGCATTTGTTTAAACTAAAAATACTTTTAAATTTGCTATAGCCAGAACTTGGCCAATTGTGCATTAATGATTTAATGTATCCTTAATAATCTCCATACAATTTTAGAATAGAAGGTAGCAACGTTTTTGAAAAAGAATTTTAGGTCAGCTAATTTTTTGATATGTTGTTCTCCCTCGGTTGTGTAGCTGGTGGTAGTGGTTAGCGTTTATTACTTCGCATCCTACGTGCAGGTAATATTTCAACGTTTTAAAAACCTAATTTTCAATTTATTGTGTTTAGTTAGGTTTACCAAATATATATATATTTTTATTGCCAGACACTTTTATTATTGCCAATTATACACAAGTTTTGAACTGTTCGGTGCATTTCTTGACGTATCCGTGACAGCTCTAAATGTCAAGGTAACACCTGGGGGCCAACGCAACCGCTACCGCCAGAGAAACAGCCAAGGATCTACCCAAAAGAGGGGGAGAACAACATATCAAAAAATCAGCCAACATAAAATTATTTTTTTCCCGACGTTGCTACCTACCGGACTATTTTTGGTTGCACTAAACAACTTAAACGGTTAAATCTCGAAAAGGTAATGTTTTGTGTTATAAATAATAATATCCTGTATAGTTCCGTACCTAACTCCAGTCCTAACCCCTCTTGATTAAATTAAAGTGCGGGGGCTTTAAATCGAAGATTTATAAACTTCTTTGATTGGTTCGTTTGAAATAGAGCTTAAACATCGCCCCATTATGACACCTAATAAAGTTAGAAGCTTAAAATGAATGACAACCAAGGTACTAATGGTCATAATAATTGACAAGGAAGGGTGTTTATATGTAAATTTAATAGTTATTTATGATATGAGTGCTAAAAGTGACATTTTATTTTGTGAGAAGGTAAGTTTGGAACACGACGCTGAAGGCACGTATAGCATACACTATTTTTCTACAAATAACATTAACAGACTGGATTAATTATTTTTTTAGTCGCCATTATTATTTTTTAAAAATCTAATTTCATCTATTTATCTATATAGTAGGAGAGCTAGTGAACCCTTTGAGTAACGTTAATCCTGTAAGGCTAGAAATTTGTATAGTGATGAGTCATAGCATGCTAAGTACGACAATCATCAGCCAGCTGGCAAGCATCAGCCCTGCACAGAATCACCCTATATATTTTTAAAAGTTAAGAAATTAATAAAAAAACTTGGCGCTGTAAGCTTAAAATTTTTCTAGGATTTAGTATATTTATAGTAAGGTTTTTAGTAACGAATCACTTAAAAAGTTAAACTTTGGAATATAAAATTGATTTTTAAATAATATATTTTGGAGTAAAATTAACAGATTAAAATTTCAAGATAGCGGCTGGACGCCATCTTGGAAAAAAAAGTTAAATAGAAAGGACGATCTTGTGGCATATCATTTTAAAGCTTCTGAAGAGTACTTTTATAACCCTAGAATATAAAGTCAATACCTTCACCTAATACAAAATAACTAAATATTTCATATAAATGGCCGTATTTCCGAATCTAATAAAGTTAGATACACTTAATGTAGTATATTCTTAAAGCATTTTTAAGTATTTATTTAATGGTAATATTGGTAATACTATACAGGGTAGGACAAAAAGTAAAGATTTTTTTAATGAAGCACACTGTATATTATATAACCATTAAAAAATAAGATTTAAAAGAGCTTTAAGAAAATATAAGACCTTTAAGGTATATCCATCTTGGGTAAAAGCCGGATAGTTGCTCCACTTTTCGAAAAAGCTTTATTTTTTTGAAATATGAACTTTCTAAAAATTATTTAGGATGTATCTCAAAAGATAGGTCTTTAATCTTTTATAATAGCCTATTTTTGTATAGATAATTAACCATGGTTTTAAATAAATACTGTTTTATTTCACCTCTTAAAAAAGGGATAGTTGCCTAATATGGCGGATAGTAGCCTATCGTGAAAAATGCTTCGGAGGATACTTGCCTCGTGCGGGGTTAGTAGCCTCGGCGTGATTTTTAGTTTGAATAAAAAGAAACTCCTAATAACTAAAGTAATCTTTATCCTTTTTTAAACAGTCTTTATAATTTAAATACTGAGATCTTTTATGAACTAAAATTTTAAATAATAATTAACATTTTTAAATAGTTTTTAATTTTATTGATTAAACTTATAAAGATAAAAAAACTTAAAGTTATATTGGTTATTATAAAATATTAGAATCTTTCTTAAAAATAAAAACTTAGGTAATCAACTTAGTTACTAAACCTTAATTTTTACTGGAAGCTAAGGCTTCCAGTAGTTTTTAAATCTAGTACACGTCTCATACCTCCACATTCTACACGTCTTACATTAAATCCATTGATTTAGTCAAATTGTAATTCTCAAAGCATTCCACGCAATATTCATCAATTGAAACTGTTTTAGTCGAATTAGCATTTTTTTTTCAATATCTCTTGAGTATATTTTATCGATTTTTCGACATTAATTCTTTTGAGTGGTAATCCTTTGGTAGCATTAATTTTTCTCATTTTTTCTCGCAACTCTTCCAAAGCTAGTGCTAAGCTCTCTTCCGTCCATTTGATGTTCCGTGGAACCACGCCTAGTTTACGTTTATATTTTCGAGGCATATTGCTCGTCTAGAATGAATACAATAAAGTTAAATAGATTATTACTTTATTTAAAACAAGTTACAATCACAGAAAAAACCATAAAAAAATAAAATCCGTCTTTGCTTGTAAAAAAATGTTTAGCTAATCTAAAGGCAACTATCCGCGTAAATATGTAAGGCGACTATCCTTTTTGATGCGGATACTTGCCCTTTTTATTTGCGAAATAAATACAAGTTATTTAACAATAAAACATATTAAACAATGTAATTTAAACTCTAATGCATGCAAAGAAACAAAAAGTTTACCGAAACCTCGATCGGTAAAAAAAATATTTAATAGAAAATACTTACCAATATAATTATATCGCCCGTTAAAGGTCCGCCACAAAAGGTTTTTGCTGATACGCGCAAAACACATTCGCGTATTTCGATGGCTTATCCGAGGGCTTTATTTGAAATGTGTGCTCCCGGGAACACGCGTGATCTTTTTCGGTCGCTCAGGGAACGTCGACGCTCGTAAAGATCACGAATCGGTTTATTTGAAAACAAGTGAGCACGGATATTTGCGTAATTTTAAAAATTACATATTTACTGGCAACACTGCATGCAACTAATTCTGACCAATGAGAACCGTTTGTGTTTTGATTTTTGCATGACATCTTGCTAAGCATTTAAGGTTAGGTAATTAATGTTTAATGTCAGTGGTTTGTAATTATTTCTAATTTGGTCTGTTTATTTAATTAGTATTTATTATTTTATTAATTATTATATGGAAAATCTAAATGCTAACGCCCGAACATGAGAATATTAAAACACCGACCTACGAGTATTTACAAAACACTTAGGTTAGAAAATAAGAGCATGTCAAGCAACGTAAAATAAACAGAACCAATAAAATAGCCCAAAATGAAAAGAAAATAGAGAAAAATTTACTAGAAAGTGTTTCCGCAGACAAGAAGAAAACTCTGTTCTCCTTGGTGAACCCGTTAAATATACCAAAAAAGGAAAAATAAAGGAGATATAGTCAGGTAAACAATGTAAACACTACCTATAATATAAGCAAATATTCTATCACAGCATAACAAACTGCTACAGAGATTTAATTTTAGATAACTGTGCCAGCTGCTGAAAGCCTAACACAAAAGGGAACCCACTGCTGTAACCACAATCTTAGCATATCGAAGAAATAAACCAAAAACGTATTACGAGCTCATGTTTTGCTATTAGTTAAGAAGCCACGGTTCCGAAGGTAGGCTAATACTTTACTTTGATAACAGTTACATCCAAAGCATAACACAAATGCAACAAAATCTTTGGGTTTTGTAATTAGTGACGAATTTACTAAAATTCGATGCGTAAAGTTTCAACTCAAGCATTGATATGTAGCTTAAGGAATTTTGTTATTTTTAGACATCAGAGGTGCAAGAGAAAGAAGCTATAGTGGTAAATTATGAAGTTTGATACTAGGAGCAATAAAGGATTGATCACAATTAAAAGTATAGAATTTAGTCTAACCTAAATGTAGCAAAGTAATAATAAATCATCTAAATATAAATAAACTGTAGTTTTTATTATAAACTATCTCTAAGAAAAGGAAAACCCAAGTAAATGAAGGTAAATAATTTAAAATATTTAATAATAAATGGAGGACTATAACTGTTAGAAGAGCGGGGACCGGTTAGCAAACAACAAAAGGAGATGCTGGGGGCTTTATTTGGTAATTTTCTAGAAACCTGCGGCAACTCCGATTTTGACGAAATTTGATATACAGGGGTTTTTGGGGCGCTGATCACGAATCTAAAGAATTTTTTGGCAGAAACGTTTCGTTCTTGAGATATTCATCATCAGACTTGAAATTTAAACTAATCATATTTTTACAACATTCCCCCTTCTTTTTGCTCACAATTCTTGATTTAAAGCTAAAGTGGCACAAAAAAATCTTTCAGATTCGTGATCAGCGCCCCAAAAACCCCCGTATACCAAATTTCGTTAAAATCGGAGTTGCCGCAGGTTTCTAGAAAATTACCCTTTATTTGAAATGTGTGCTCCCGGGAGCACGCGTGATCTTTTAGGCGCTCAGGGAACGTCGACGTTCGTAAAAATCGTGAATCGGTTTATTTGAAAACAAGTGAACACGGATGTGTGCGTGATTTTAAAAAATCACATATTTACTGGCAACACTGCATGCAACAAGTTCTGACCAATGAGAATCATTTGTGTTTTGATTTTTGCATGACATTTGCTAAGCATTTAAGGTTAGGTAATTAATGTTTAACGTCAGTGGTCTGTAATTATTTCTAATTTGGTCTGTGTTTATTTAATTAGTATTTATTATTTTATTAATTATTATATGGAAAATCCAAATGCTAACGCCCGAACATGAAAATATTAAAACACCGACCTACGAGCATTTACACATACACATCACTTAGGTTAGAAAATAAAAGCATGTCAAGCAACGTAAAATAAACAGAACCAATAAAATAGTCCAAAATGAAAAGAAAATAGAGGAAAATTTACTAGAAAGTGTTTCTGCAGGCAAGAAGAAAACTCTATTCTCCTTGGTGAACCCGTTAAATATGCCAAAAAGGAAAAATAAAGGAGATATAGTCAGGTAAAGAATGTAAACAATACCTACCTATAATATAAGCTAATATTCTATTACAGCATAACAAACTGCTACAGAGATTTAATTTTAGATAACTGTGCCAGCTGCTGAAAGCCTAACACAAAAGAGAACCCAGTGCTATAACCACAATCTTAGCATATCGAAGAAATCCACCAAAAATGTATTACGAGCTCATGCTTTGCTATTAGTTAAGAAGCCACGATTCCCAAGGTATGCTAATACTTTACTTTAATAACAGTTACATCCAAAACATAACACAAATGCAACAAAATCTTTGGGTTTTGTAATTAGTGACGAATTTACTAAAATTCAGTGCGTAAAGTTTCAAACTTAAGCATTGATATGTAGCTTAAGGAATTTTGTTATTTTTAGATGTCAAAGGTGCAAGAGAAAGAAGCTATAGAGGTAAATTTTGAAGTTTGATACTAGGAGCAATAAAGGATTGATCATAATTAAAAGTATATAATTTAGTCTAACCTAAATGTAGCAAAGTAATAATAAATCATCTAAATATAAATAAACTGTAGTTTTTATTATAAACTATCTCTAAAAAAGAAAAACCCAAGTGAATGGAGGTAAAGAATTTGAAATATTTAATAATAAATGGAGGACTGTAACTGTTACAAGAGCGGGGACCGGTTAGCAAACAACAAAAGGAGATGCTGGTGGAATTTTTCAAGGGCAATCTGGTATTGCTAACTAGCAAATTCTCAAGCCAGTATACTTAAAAAGATACCAAAAGGCTTTGGGAAGAAGCCACAAAAATTTTAAGTGCAGTCTCAGAAAGCAAGAAATCCTAGGACTAATAGTGTAAGGTTTATTTAAACTGTAAGTACCTTATTTATTCATGTCAATATACAATTGTATTTACACACGTCATAATTAAGGGACAAATTTATTTTGCTGAACACCTAATGAGGTACCTATACTAGAACATATATTTACAAATTCATCAAAGTTCACAAGTTGGAGAAACTTGTTATTTAGTACTTTTGGCTACATAAAAAAGTAAAACGGGTTCATGTCAACAATAATTTTAATACTAAGATAGGAGTAGTTTAAAAACAGTTTTTTTAATGTAATGCTTACTGCAGTTTCATAAAATTCCTACATGCCTACTGATATGAAAGTTATTGCAAACAATTAAATTTAAAAGAGAGTTACCTAAAAGTGTTATAAGACAAACAGGTATAGTAGTTATCAATGCCATAATAGTAGTTATACAGTTTTATATAAAACTTCTGTAAGTAAATGTTGGGGCCTAGACTCGGCTCTAATAATTTAACATGCATGTTTTGAAAAAATTTGCTGTTTGCAGTTAGACTACGATTCAGCAAAAAAAAGCCACGAGGTCATAAGTTTTTTTTGTTTTCAAATTATTTTCCTTTTTGTTGCTCGCGCACTATTTAAACGACGCGATTACAAGAAATTAGTGGATTGCCGTTTTACTTCTACGACGGCTCTGGCTTTTTCTTAGCTGAATTCTACTTTACCTACTTTAAAATGTATGCGAAGAACTGCTGTCCCAGAAAAGGGCCAATATTGAATTAAAATAAAGCATGTATTAAAAATATATATTTTTTTATATATATTCATAAAGACATGGAAAGATAAGATATTGTTTACTGATTAATTATGCACTAACAATGTTCACAAAAGTGGTAATAAAACATTTATAAACTTAACAAAAAATGCATTTTAATTTTAATAATAACACATACACACAGGGTAATGTGGATCATTTGTGGGAGGCGTACAATCCAGACAGCCCACAACACCAGAGATGTCATAATCTGCCTAAAAAGAAAAAAAAATTAGTCAGATTATTATGAGTAATATGTTCATAGAACAAAAAGTTTCTTGTTCAATAACATAGGTAATACATATTACAATAATACATATTCTTAATTGTATAATAATTCTCTATTATTTTCTAAAGTAAAAGCTGGATGAAAAACACTTATTGTTGAATTAAAAGAGATTAGAAACATTTAAAGTTTTCTTGTGTTTTAAACAATATGCTAAACAAAACAATAATCTTTCAAATGCAAATTTTGAGCAATGTTTAATGTATTTTTTAATAAGTACACATATTTTTAAAATACTTACTACAAAACCTTTATTTTTAAATAATTTTAAAAGAAAAAGAGAAACCTTGTTTTAATATAGCTTGGCTCATACCAAAATTGACCATTGTTTCCACCTTTCTAAAATGCTAATGAGAAAATATATTTAAATAATGTCTTTTAAAATGTGGTTACAAACAGATTAAGGGCTTTCTAATAGAAACAGAAAATTTATATTTTTTACGATTGAAGAATATGGAAAAAATGCAAAAATACAATATGCACAGTGGGTCAAATTAAGTGTCCACCCTTTTTGTGTATCCATTACTTTTTTAACCAATTTTTTAAATTTGATATTAAATTTTATATCAATATTTACAAGAAATCCCTAACCTCTAGAGGCTATCGCCTTCCTGCCTCCTGGCTACGCCCATGGTAGAAAAAAATTAACTATATCTAAAATAATACTTGTTTGCTTATTCATATTTAGTGTACTGTGTACTTCCTATTTTAAAATGTAATTCATTGTATTCTGTTAAAAAAATATTAAATTAGATCTATGAAAGGCGGAAACAAACAAACAAAGCCACACCTAACCGCACCAAGGCCGCGCCGAGCTCGGATTCACAATGATAGAAGAAATTAGAGAAGATTAATTCTAAAAGATTTAAAAGCACTTTGACCTCAAAAATATAAAAAGCATGATGTGATGAATAAGATGAGTCTGTTGTTTTGTATGTATATCCCTTTGTTTAAACAAAAACAGATTTTATTACTTATCTTTGTTTCTTTTTATACAAACTTTTAGTGTAGTATAGGTAAAACTGTGTTAACTTATTCTTTGTAAAGATTAATTTTACGACTAGGTTTAATTTAAAGCGTAGTATTACAGACTCATATAACTGCAATTTTATTAGGAATATAAAACTTTTTGCACCGCTTTCCCCTACATTAAACCAGCGAGACGCACGGCTGCGGGCTCGTTGCGGTCATGTGTGGCTAGACCTTTATTCGTATTAACATTATAGTACTTACCCTGTTCATAAATCATTAAGGTCATTCAACCGATTTGGAAAGTTTATCCATTTATTAAAAAATCTTAATTGGTCGCTAACTTTATACGTACTTAAACCAACAAAGTTGCTGTTTCCAATATCAGTTTGATAACTTCCAGTTGCCAACAAATTAAGGGTTGAAAGAATCTACAAATATATAAATATTATGTATTTCCAATTTACACTAAAGATTTTATAAATATAACTAAATATATATATCTCACATACCTTAACATCTTTTGGTGTAGCCGTAAAACGAATTGGAGGAGCCATAAATTCCTCTAGTTTCTCGCAAAGATTGTTTTTCTAAAGCGGATTTTTTTTTAATTTCCTTTGGAAATTTAAGCTTCTAAAGCCTTTACCCAGAGGCAAATTCTTCGTCTTTAGTATTCTAATAATTCCGCTTGCTCTATTCCAGCCATTACATTTAAATTAACAACATTATTAAATTCCATATCGAATATACAAAAAAATCCTTCGATTTAATGGTCAAAACCGTTGGAAATGACGTCTGAAATCCGTGCTCCCAGCTTGAACGCCAACTAAAGAGGTGTCGCACAAAACAAATGAAGAAACGCACGCGTGAACTTTTGGGAACGTCGACGAATTTTTCAAATAAAGCATATGTGCTTATTTTTAGGCGAGCGTCGACGCTCATTTCAAATAAAGCCCTTTTGGAAATGAAGTCTGAAATCCGTGCTCCCAGCTTAAACGCCAACTACAGAAGTGTCGCACAAAACAAATGAAAAAGAGCACGCGTGATCTTTTCAAATAAAGCATATGTGCTTATTTTTGGGCGCTCATAGAAAATGAACGTCGGTGAACATTTCAAATAAAGCCCCCCGGCATTGAGGCCTGCGGGGGATCACCACTTATTGTAGTAAAGCGCCAGCGCAACTTAAACTCCTAACATAGTGTATAAAAATTGGGGCATGTATCCCTCCGAGGCAACTATCCGGCTTTTACCCTTTATTAGTTTTGGAGATACGGCCATACAAATCAGGTATTCAGTTAGTGTTTAAAGTACCACCATTTTTTGGGAGGTTAAGGTATTCACGTTCACACTATTCTGGGGTTATAAAGAACTTGTCAGGTGATTTAAAATAATGTGCCGCAAGACCTCCCATTCCATTTAATTTTTCTTTTTAAAATGGCGCCCAACTGTCATGTGATGTCACTTAACTCAAATATGTTTTATAACATTAAGAAGTTATTGATGATAGAGATTGAGATTGTTTACTGAAAATAGATAAGCAAATCTAAAACAACCTCTGTTGGAAGAAACTATTTTTTACAAGGTATGTATTTAATTATGTATTTTTATTTTTGTTGACTTAAGAGCGCCTAATTTATAAAATATTAAAGAAATACTTTTAATATTTTCCCGCATTTTTAAAAAATTAGCTTTGCCAATCACTGTCTATAACTTTAAACAAAAAAAAATAATTGGCCATAAGACCAACAACTACAAAAAATAATATTTATAGACAAAATATAAATACTACACAAGGTATCAATTAAAAAAAAACATCACTCCTAATATGTCAGCCCCGTTAAAATCTGAAAAAATGTAAAACCAAGTAAACTTTTTCTGTCTAAATTTGGTAGACAATGATTCAGTGTTAATACTTAAAGAATTTCGGATTCCATTGTCTTTATCTTATTATTTACACAACGTTTCGGGCAGTCCTATCTCTGTCCGTTTTCAAGTGTAAACTATTTTTTTATAACAAATTTAAATATTGTACTGATTTTACTAAAAATTACATATGGGGTTTTGCCATTTTACCACAGATTTTACCAAAGTCCTTAAACTTTAATAAAAAAAAAAACTGAACAATTCAAAAGTAAGATGGGCAGTCCTGAATTTAAACACGCAGTATATATATTGTAACAAGGTAACATGGGGCTTAATTTCTTTTTTTTTACAATTTTGAATTAAAAAAGTATCTTTATTATGCAGTAAAATATCTTCTTTTGTAAAAGAAAATCAAAGATTGTAAACAAGTTTTTGGAAAATAAAAAAAAAAGGCGGACAATGCACTAGTCTGTAATGATTGTAAATAAAAAAGATATTGAAATATCAATAAGATGTAATAACATCAATTTATTAAATTTGCATGTAACTAAGACACAATAGGCTATTCTTTTAGGTAAAATAAAATGATTAATAACGCTACCTCTTAAGGTTCAACTGCGGTGTCCTTCGAACTAAAGAAAAGTGTAAACAGGGTCATGCAAATCCAAATTAGGTGCTTGTTATTAGTAACTTTATAATAAGCCAAAATACAAAATTGTTTAAATTAAAAAACTAATAACATTTTTACAGTATTTAGGATTACAAATTTAAAGAACCAATTAGCCATGGTGTTTCATAATACCAGAGAAAAATATATTTTTTTTACTGGGACAACGTGTATACTTTATTTCTATTTAAGAGATATCCTAAAGCGCGTTCACAAGATGTTCACACGTAATATATTCAATTTTAAACTCATTTTAAAAATACTTTTTAAAAAATTATGTCTACTTTTAATAGTTTTGGAAATTTAAAGAATAGGCAGAACTATTTGCTAAACATTGCTGCCAATTTAACCCTTGACCCTCCCGTAAATCATCCAATTTCAGCTATTACCCCAGTTCCTCATAAAATGCCCGATATTATTTTTAAGGTGAAACACATTAAGCGTATCCTTTTTTCTCTTAACACCAAGAAATCGTCTCGGCTGGACGGCATTCCAGCAGTCGTTTAAAAAAAATGTGCTCCAGAACTTGCACAAATCCTAACTCGGCCTTTCGAATTTCTTACGACACAGGTATCTTTCCGGAGAGCTGGAAAGCTGCACGTGTTCAACCTATTCCCAAGAAAGAATCCAAATCTCTTTCATCTTACTATTGACCAATTTCAATTCTCTCAGTTCTTTGTAAAGTAATGGAAAAATTAATTAATTCACAAATTCTTAAGTATTTAGAAAAGCACAAAATTTTGCATGACAGGCATTATGGATTTCGCCACAAAAGATCTACAGCAGATCTTCTTTCCTTCGTATCACACTGCTAGAATAAGTCTCTTGAGTTTCTATGTGAGTCTCAGATCGTTGCTCTTGATATATCCAAAGCTTTTGACCAGGTCTGGCATGCCGCACTTCTTAATATACTTCCCTCTTATGGTCTTTCAACTAAACTCTGGCTCTCTAGTTACCTATCTGATCGACGTATATCAGTTATTGTGGACGGTGATTCTTCAAGCTTTTACCAAGTAAATGCTGGAGTGCCTCAGGGCTCAGTTCTGGCACCAATATTGTTTCTTCTTCACATCAACGACCTTCTCTCGTCCACGAGTAATTCCATTCATAGTTTCGCCGACGATAGTACCCTTCACTCCAGTTTTCAGGTTCCTAAATTAATCACTAAACCTGATTTGGAAAACAAACGCAGAGCAATGCAGTTATCTCTTTCGCAGGATCTTAATATTGGATTGAGGCGCCAAAAATCTCGTCCATTTTAATGCATTCAAAACACAATCATGTTCCTCTTCGCGAAAAGAGTCACCAAATACTCTACTTATGAGCGGTCAAGTTTTACAGAGCAAGGACACCTTCAATCTTGTTGGCGTCACATTTGAAAGTAACCTCAACTAGCGTAAACACATTGTATCTATAGCCACGGCAGCTTTAAAAAGCTTGGCTATCTCTCGGGCCATAAAGTATTTTTCCCCTTCTAATTTATACACTGTGTATGTGTCCCAAATCCGAAAGATTTGCGGGGGAAGGAAAGACCTCCGCGGGCAGCAGGTTCCACAATCTAGAAACTCTAGCAATAAAAGAACGAACAAAGTGAGAAGTTCGGGGGCCTGTCCAGTTGGACCGTATAGGGATGCATACGCGCGGAACCACGAGTTTCTCTGTTGGGAACCGTGAGTGGAGGAACTATACTGGACAGTTCTTCAGAGCACAAGCCATGGAAGTACCTATAAAAAGCGATACATCCCCCACAGCCCGACGATGGGCAAGAGAGGAAGCCTTTCCGTAAGTGAAGGATCATTAATGAGACGAATAGCTCTTCTTTGAATAGAACCAAGAATGCTTAGGGTTGTGGGGAACGCCATGCCCCAGATATGAGAGCAATCCGAGAACTAGAGAAACAAAAATTTAAAATTAGGTTTTTTAAAATGTTTATAAAACCTTGGAATATTACCTGTACAGGAAGGATGCGAACTAATAAACGCAACCACTACCGCCAGCCAGACAAAGAAGAACAACATATTAAAAAATCAGCTGACCTAAAATTATTTTTTGAAAACGTTGCTACCTCTTATATTATAAGCTTGACTTAAATACTACCTTTTCAAAGAACATGCCAAACAAAGAATTATTAAATTTTCGAATATTTTTCCAATTAAGCTTAAAACTATTTACCATATTTAAAAATTAAAATACTGTAATGTTTAATAACTGTCATATTAAATTAATATATATTTATCCAAATTTTTCGGCGTATTATATTCGACAAAAGGACAAAATTAAATCTTCTAATAAACATAATAAATAAAGCTAATATTTCTTTGCGCCGCGCCGTTAAGCATACGTTCAGTGATTAAGGTACCATAAAATTTATTCGCTACAACTTAAAAAAGATCTTGGTTTTCAAATTATTATTTAAAAATATTATTTAAAGCTGGATTTAAATAGTAGGTTATTAGAAAATATAGCAATTAGAGGATTTTCTTTTAGGCACTCTCCAATTTTAGTGAAAAAAATTACTAACTTGCTAAATAAATAACTGTTTCGAGTATGGTAAAAAACATCAAATACCAGATATAAAACATGAAATACTTATACTTAAAAATTTGTCTGCGTTTTAAATTTGATAATAGGGCACAATCAAATCATTTAATAAATGCATTTAGCCAGTAAACACAGATTCTTTAAGTTTGTCGGCTACAACTTATACGGGAAAATTGGATTCCATGCTTAATACTATTAAAAATATTTGCCAAAGCTAGATTTAAACACTACATTGTCATACAGTGCATTTCTGTAATGTTCCGCCCACTGTATTTTTTTTAAAACAGGCCCATTTAAAAAAGTTAAACTAATTGATATAATGCTTAAATACTGTATTTTAGATTAAAATTGACGGATGAAAATTTTAATGGCACCATCTTGGAAAAAATTAAATGTAAAGGGGGATCTTGTGGCACATCATTTTAAAGCTCCTGACAAGTACTTAATAACCCTAGAATATAAAGTCCATGCCATCACCTACTACAAAGTGGAGGTACTTTCAAAATTACTTAAATACCGGATTTCAATGGCTATAATAAAGTTAAATAAACGTAATGGATGTTTTCTTGAAGCTCTTTTAAATATTTTTCTAATGGCGATTCCCATAATAATGTACAGGGTAGGCCAAAAAGTGTATATATTTTAATAATTTACTTTATATCATCATCTAACTTTATTGATTTTGAAAATATGGCGATCCAAATCAGGTATATAGGTAATTTTTCAAGTATTTTGTTGTCAGCAAAGAAATTAACTTTATATTTTGGGGTTATAAAATACTTGTAAAAAGCTTTAAAACGATGTGCCATAAGACACCCTTTCTATTTAATGTTTTCCCAAGATGGCGCCCAGCCGCCATCTTAAAACATTTATCTATCAATTTTACTTTAAAATATAGTATTTATGCATTAATTTTTTATCCAAAACTTTCTTCTTAAAAATTAATCTGTTCAAAAACAAAAGGGGGCATTAAAAAATGCCCCGTATAACTAGCCAAGCAGACACATTTTCTAAAAATTCTGAATAAATAAATTTCTGTTTTAGTTTAAAAGTAGGTACTTACCAAATTTGGAAAAAAATACTTTAATATTTAATATTTTTCTTATCTATTTACTTTTTTAGGTAAGGTGAATTACACAAATTACCAGATATAAAATAATTAATTATTTATCCAAATTTTTCGGCGTTTTACATTCGACAAAAGGACAAAAGCAAATCTTTTAATAAACATAATAAATTAAGCTAATATTTCTTCGCGCTGTTATGCATGCGTCCAATGATTAATGAACCTTAAAGTTTGTCGGCTACAACTTATAAGAAACAACGCTTGATTTACGGATATTTTTGACCCGCGCCAGGTCACTAAGAATCAAAACCAATGCAATGTGGTGTTAAGATAAATTAAAAATAAAATAATGTAATGAAAGAACACTTTCAGTGGTGGACCTTATATGGATACCGTCGTTAAAAAATATGTAAATTTTAGGTATATTTTTAGTGTTCTTAATAAATGTTGGATATTCATTAGAAATTTTTAGGGCTAAACGGTGGTCCCATTATTTGAAGATTGGCTGTAACCAATAAAGTTCCATCCAGTAAATAAATCAACCAGACGAATACAGAGATAATTTATAATTTTTGGTATTTTACACGTAGTAAAAAATTCGTCATTTTTAGAAAAAACCGTCATCATAGTGTCTTTGGTAGTGTTAGGTTTATAAAAATGTGAATCATCAGTTTACAAATTGGTAAAATTGTGTAAAAACGGTATACTAAAAAGCTATTAAATAAAAAATATATATTTTTTATTTTGATGAAATGTTATCAAAGATAAGAGTGTCTGGCAATAAAAAACATGTTTGGTTAACCTATCTAAAGACAAGAAATTGAAAATTAGGTTTCTTTAAATGTTTTTATTACCTTGAATTATTACCTGTACAGGTAGGATGCCAACTATAAACGCAACCACTACCGCCAGCCAGACAGCCCAGGATCTCAATATTACTACTTTCTTGGACTTCCTTTGTTTTTAATTTTCAACTAATATACGGTATCGGATGGTGTCTATTTCCAACCTTTTTCATTTTGATAACTGTTAATTTCGACTAACTGAACAGCCGTTTTTCTTTAAAAAGAAGCATTGTTATGAGGTTATTTAGTTGCCCGAATATTATTGGTACTGTGGCAACAGTTTAAAAATTATATAGTTAAAATAATTTTTTTGGTTCTAACTTTGAAGGTCAATAACTTTTTAACAAAGCGCAATAAAACTTTTATTTTACATAATGAACCAAGATTATTTTGACCCCCTCTATCGCCCCTATCATTTACGACATCCTCTCCGGACACCCTATATATTAAGAAAATACTTAACCCCTAAGGCCGTATGAACTAAAAAATAATAATAATCATTTTTATGCAATTTTTAGGTCTGGTTGTGGTTTGTAAGAACTCCAAAGACATATAGGTTTTTGAAAGATTCAAATACATTTTTGCCGAGTCGAGTATGCTATTGTAACGCACTATACTAGAAAGTATAGCTGGCTCTCAATAATTCTAACTTAAGTAATAAAAAATTAAAATTCCACAATATATCCTATAAATTATATTATATTAAAAATTTTTAAATAAAGGTGTTTTTTAAAGCATTTATAAAGCTTGTTTGAGACCATTGCTGCAAAAATATCGTCCATTTTAATGCATCCAAAACACAATCATGTTCCTTGTCGCGAAAAAAGTCACCAATACTCATCCTCTACTTATGAGCGGCAAATTACAGAGCAAAGACACCTCCGTCATAAAGACATTGTATCTATAGCCACGGCCGCTTCAAAAAAGCTTGGATTTCTCTTTTGAGCCAAAAAGTATTTTTCCCCTTCTAATTTATACACTTTATATATGTCCCCCTGACCTCCCTTGGAATATTGTTCTCATATCTGGGGCATGGCGTCCCCTACAACCCTAAGCATTCTTGATTTTATTTAAAGAAAAGCTATTTGTCTCATTAATGATCCTTCACTTACAGGAAGGCTACTCTTGCCCATCGTCGGGCTGTGGAGGATTTATCGCTTTTTTATAGGTACTTCCACGGCTTTTGCTCTAAAGAATTGTCCAGTATAGTTCCTTCACTCACGGTTCCCAACAGCGAAACTCGTGGTTCCGCGCATATGCATCCCTATACGGTGCAACTGGACAAGCCCCGAACTTCCCACTTTGTTCATTCTTTTATGCCTAGAGTTTCTGGAATGTGGAACTTGCTGCCCGCGGTGGTCTTTCCTTCCCCCAAATCTTCAAGTATTTAACTCCCGTGTCAACAAACTCCCTCTTACCTTGCTTAAGACACCCACGGTACGTTAGTATTTAGGCTTTAAGCCTTCGTGGTTGTTCAAAGATAAAAAAGGACAAAGTTATTTAGGAAACTTATTATATGTAGTTCGACGGAAAATTTAAATGATATGACCGATCATATTAACATCACACATAAACATTTTCTATTTACCTGAATAGCAACCTGTTTTAAATTAAAAAGGTAATAAAAGCTATGTAAACGCACTTGACAATTATTGCGAAGTTATTTTAAGAATTAATTGCAGTGGTAAAAACATTTATAATTGAAACGAATAAATTACCCTTTTAACATATTTATAACACCCACTCTAAACAAAGTCAATAGTGGTATAACATTGGTTTAAGAAAAATAAGATGAAAACATTTATTTTACTAAAGACATTTATTTTTAACTACCATGCATACGAGTTATTATGGTATTTTATTGTATTGTTAATTATTGTTTTTATTTAAAAATTACGAGTTATTTGAAGATTTGTGGTGGCAAGTTTGTCCCATTATTGTTTAGTTTAACGTTTTTTGAGTTGAGACTCTTTTTAGCGGAGGTGCAATGTATGTTATTTAAGATTTTAAGATTTATGTGTTTAGTTTTATTCTAAGTTTAAAAATACACGAATTAAAATAAATTTATTTATGGAAAAAACCTTAAGGAGAAAACTTAGTTTTTATAATGTTGAATTTTACTGGTAGAAGTTTAAAAATAATAATTATTAAAGTGCTTTACATTACTAAAAAACAATAAAATAATAAATACCTATTTGTTTCGATTATATTAAAGATTTTTGATATTGTTACTTCTTGAACCACTATGTTAATACATCTCAAAAAACAAAGTGTTATTTACACATATGTATAAATAATATGCAAATATTAGATTTATGTTCTGTTTAATTAGTAAATTAGCTTCACCCCGCCGCTGTAACCAGATATAAAAAATAAAAATAATACCCCATTGAAAGGAGACACCATTACGGCTTGCAGAGCTTACAACACCTATCCGCATTGTTGGACTAACGAACCGATCGATCTGCCGATATCTATCTTAATCAATCACTTATTGATACTATTTGGTATCGGCGGTCTTCGTTTAACGTGACCTACAGCAGAGTCAAGTGAGCATATTACTTAATGGGAAAATCGAGATATTACACCGTAAAAATGCTTTGAGCTAATGGATGAAAAGTTTTGGGTTGTTATTACAAAGTGTAAAATTTAGGGAGCTTTATGAAGAAAATTTTAATTATTGCACTTTGTCAGCTTAAAAATGTTTAAACAAAACAAAAGTATATTGTGTAGCATGTAGGAAAAGCGATATATATTTCTGGACGATGCGAAGGTGGAATTTGCGAGACGAGGCTTTAGCTAAGTCAAGTAACCAAAATAAGTCCGGAAATATGCTATTCCTACAAGATTCACATACTATTTTGTGTTTAATAAAAATAATATCTTCATATATCTTCTCGGTAGAATAAAATAATATTTTTTTACTTTATTTAATATAAACATCGTAATTATTTGGTCTCGGTATAATACTTTGCTACAGTATGACATTGTCATATGTTGTTGAATTACTTTGACAAACGTCATCTGTGAATGTATAAATCGTAGAAATTGCTAAGCGTATGGAAAAAACCATTTTCGGTCATGTCCGAAAAAAGTACATTGCCTTCTTTCTACAGGAATCATTTATTTTGGATGTGAGAAAGCGTATTGGACATGTGTTGATCTTCGTCCGATAAAAGAAAATAAATATTTTCTTGCTTTTATACAGGGTGTTATTAAAGAAATGCAAGAAATTTTAGGAGGTGGAGGCGGAGGTTTAAGTGGTTAATGTTAATGTTTTTATTGTAGCCTTGAGAAAGTTAAAATATATTGACGAAACGTCGGTATAGTTTGAGAAGTTGTCTCATTTTGCACTGTCCTCTAAGCCATTACTCTGTTTCCTGAAAAACTTTTTTGTTCTTTTCTTAATGGTCGGTGGGTGACTATACATTAAAAACTGTTTTAAATGCAATTAACCATATTTACCAATATAACTGACCTAAGGTTAATTGTAGTCTTTACAAAATATTACTATTTAATTTAAATGAAATAAAACCATTATTATTGTGTTAATTATAATAATTATACTCTAATAATAAAAACCAAACACCATTTGGTATGCATTCCTTGTAATTTATCATAAAATGTATTGAAAGTTTGAAATATTTTACACAACACCCAGTTAAATTAAGGATAATAAAAGCAGAAAACAGAAACAATTCTTTATATAAACGGATGCTAAAGATCCAATGAGCTTTTTCAGGTCTCTAAATTCGTTCTCGAGAAAATTAAGAGTCATAAAATTGGCCATATAAAACTAACTAATTATCCGAACGTTAATTTCATATGAAGTGTGTGACCAATCCGGTTTCTTAATAAAGCTAAAACTTTATGACAGTCACCAAAATTGCTAGAGAGTTTAATAAAACAAATAATATAAAATACGTTATTTTTTCTTTTTCGTACAATACTAATCGTAAAGAAGCTCAAATTTAAGAATAAAACGGATTTTAGTTTGGGTCTAGAACCGAATCTGTCTGGAAGACTACAGGCTAGCTTTTTATTAGAACATATGAAGGTAATCCAAATATAATTACCCCATTACAAAAAACACAAAAATGCTTAGTATCCCTATCAAATAAGAATACGTAGTTCTGTTTAAATAATGTTTGAAAGCTTATAGTAAACTATTAAATAAGTTCGGAACCAGTCCAGTTGGACCGTATGGGAATGCATACGCGCGGCACCACGAGTCTCTCTACTGGGAGTTGCAAGTAGAGGAACTATACTGGATAACTCGTCGGAACAGAAGCCGCAAAAGTATCTATAAAAGAGCGATAGATCTCCAACAGCTCGACGATGGGCAAGAGAAGAAAGTCTTTCAGTAAGTAGAGGATCATTAATAAGACGAACAACTCTTCTTTGAATGGCATCAAGAATTCTGAGGGTTGTGGGAGACGCCATTCCCCAGACATGAGAACAATATTACAAAGGGGTCGAATTTGGAACACATACAAAGTGTTTAAATTGAAAGGGGAAAATACTTTTGGCTCGGATAAAAAAAGGAAAGCTTTTTGAAAGCCGCCGTGGCTATAGATACGATGTGTTTATGCCAGTTGAGGTTGTTCTCAAATGAGATGTCCACAAGGTTGAATGTGTCCTTGCTCTGCAAAACCTGGCCACTCATAAGCAAAGGGTGAGTGTTTGATGATTTTTTCCGCGACAAGGAACATGATTGTGTTTGGGATGCATCAAATTGAACGATATTTTTGGCGCCCCAATTCAATATTAGGTTGAGGTCCTGTGAAAGAGATATCTGCATCGCCCTGCGTTTGCTTTCCAAGTCGGATTGAGTGATTGGTTTGAGAACCTGAAAACTGGCGTGAAGGGTACTATTGTCAGCAAAACTATGAACGGGATTGGTTGTGGAAGAAAGAAGGTCGTTGATGTGAAGAAGAAACAAAGTTGGTGCCAGTACTGAACCCTAAGGCACTCCAGAATTAATTTCGTGAAAGCTTGAAGAGTGGCCATCTACAATGACTGATATACGTCGACTAGAAATATAACTGGAGAGCCAAGAGCAGAGTTTAGTTTATTGAGAAGTGTGTCATGCCAGACCTGGTCGACAGCCTTAGATATATCAAGAGCAACGATCTAAAACTCACCTAGAAACCCATGAGTCTTGTTCCAGTTGTGTGATACGAAGTAAAGAAAATCTGCTGTAGATCTCTTGTGACGAAATTCGTTCTGCCTGTCATGTAAAATTTTATGTTTTTTCTAAATATTTAGGAATTTGCGAGTTTATGAATTTCTCCATGACTTCACAAGTTTAAATACAATACTCTTTTTGAGTTAAAAAATAAATATTTGTTTTTTTATTTTTCGTAATAGGTAGATCTGCACACTTACGGGTAATACAAATCCGGTGTAGTATAGTTGCTCTTTAATAAAATCCCCAAGAGAAATTACTATTGTAACGAATTCATTCACAAAAGCTAACAGCTAAAAGATAATAATAAGTGTTTTTACGCCTCTTCTGTGTTTATTTCTTTAATTTCCGCTTTAAAATGAAAAATTTTAGTTTTAAAATAAATTTAACCATAAAAACGTTTTCACATATTTTGCGGTAATATTTCTGCAGCTTACAGACCCTCAGAATAATGTTATTTAATAGTTAAGTGCCAGTTATTAATTATTTTTGCAATTTGAGCAATTATTGCCACTTTCATCCTTAACATAGTTACACAGCAATCAATGGAATCCTTTATAGTTTAAGATCTGAATAGGGAGCAATCTACACCAATCTGTTTACTGTATAAAAACCATTTTATATTGGTAGGGAAGCCTAATAGGGGATTTCGGGATTTACTAAAGCGCGCAGATTAATAAACCCAGTATACAAAAAACCAAAATACATCAATCAGAAATATTTGAGCGCGAGAGATTAAGATGGGGTGAATTAATTACATGCTAAACGGTGTATATTCCACCAATCTGACAGTTTGTGGGAAACGTAAAGAAAGAGGAGGGCTATAAAGTTGTAAAAAAACGTCATTTTGACTCTCTTAAGCAAAGCTATTTTTTTATTGAAGAAAATAATTGAAGGATAACGAAAAATATATAATCCGATACGATCCAAACGATTTTTACAAGCCGTGATAGTAACAGTATTTTGTTGACCTATTAAAAATATATAGCTGCTTCCCCCACCGATAATAAGGTATACATTATATAACTTTTTCTTTTCTTATCACCTAAGCTTCGAAACCGAATAAGTCTCTATGAAGCACGAGTAAATCCCTATTTAGCATCGTAGGCTCCCCTGCTATATTAAACAGAGTATTTAAACAAAGTTATTGTCACGGGCTTGTCTAAAAAACTATGTTCAAGGCTTTATTTAAATAAAAAATCACATTAAATTTTTTGTCACACCCTATATATAAGAAGCTCCTATTTTTTTACAGATTCCAAGGCTAGTTAATAAAATATTTATTATTTAATATTACAAAATGTACGAAAAAAGTAACTTAAATTTAAAATAAAAAGAAAATATGGCATTATTTAAAGCACCTAATAAAAAATAGCAATATACAGGATGGCCATTTAAAAACGAAACAGAGGGCACTTTAGGTAATTTGAGAAAAAACTTTCAGACACGTCAATTTCTAATTTAAGGAGGAAACATTTTTTTCACTTTCACTCCCTAAACTGCAACCGTCTAGCAGGTGTGAGACTAACCCCCAAAATCTTAACTGGACAGAAGGGTAAAGGGATATCCTATTTTAAAGATCTCTTGACCCTAACTACAACTACTAGGTTTGAAGTCTCTGCTTTTATTTTCCTTAATATGACAGCTTGTCAACATTTAATTTTTTTATATATCATTAAATTACCAGTAAGAGCAAGCTATTTTAAATTAAGGGGATATGATGAGAGGTAAACGATCTTTAAAATAAGATAATATTTAAGGGTGTGTTTATCTCTAAAATTTAAGGGTGAATTACACCCTCGCCGAAAAGAGTAATTGATATATATTTTGAAGATCGTTTAACTTTTATCATATCCCCATATATGTAGTTTAAAGTAGCTGGCTCTTGCAGATAATTTATTATTACGCATTAAAAAAATAAAAATTAAAATTTTGACAAGCTGTCATATCAAGGAAAATAATAGCAGAGACTTTAAACAAAATCAAAATTGAGATTGGGCAATTAGATTTGTTTTAGTTTTTGCTATACCCTGTATTTATAATAGATTTTGACATAAAAACCACTCTATCCGCGGTCTTCGAGTAGTGCGGTTCACGTTTACGTAGAAGTCTACATAGACTTCCCGGGTAGGCGACTGAAGGCATTGTACGAGCGTAGCTGTACCCTTGGGGTTTAAGAAAAGATTCACGCTAAATTGGGGCTTCTTTCTTTTGGGGCTAAGCGCTGTGAGTGAAGATTCCTAAAGCCTGAAGATTTTACGTTTTAGTGTTAAACACATGCTGTCTTCGTATGGTCGAGGAGGTACGCATGCCTTGCGGAAAAACATCAGTAGTGAAAGTGACGGTTATGCGCGATACCAGTAGCAGCCTCTGGCTTGATAGCCACAATTTATGCATGTTCAGAAGTTCATCGCTGTTATTGATTTTTACAAGTGTTTCTTATTCATATGCTAGGAAAGGCTGGGAGTTTTGAGCTCGATTATCCAGATTTTCACGGACAAAGCCGGGAAAGCTTATAAGCAATAGCTCTTATGACCGAAAGGGTAGAACTGACGAATTGACTTAGTATCAGAGCCATAAAACAAAGAGATATATAGACATAAAAACAAAGCGGTATTTAAAAAATGTAAGTTTATTATGGTAAGAGTTTTTTAAGGACTTCCGTTATTTATTAAAGTAATTTATTTATTTCAATTGTAGTAGTAGTAGTAGTAGTATTTATTGGTATCAAGATACAAAATTGTACATTATCACGTCATTGGCAAATGTGACACTTACTGTGTCCTAAGAAATAGAGGTTTGTTTTTAATTTAAACAAAATTAAAAGATACATCGTTAAATTCATAATAAAAAAAAATTGCTAATTATACAAGCTGTTACCAATTCGAAGAACACCATTAGGATCTCGAAAACGGTAAGAGATACAGGGTTGGTTAAATAATAGCAAAGTTGCGCATTTTCGTGCTTACCAATATTTCGTTTTAAAATTTCAAACATTTGAAGCCGTTCCGGAATTATTCGGCAAAAACCGAAATTTTGCGAAAAAGTTTTTATTGTTTTTTCGGTTTATTTGAAGAGATATCCGACGTTTCGTCTTTGAGCCACCATCATCAACTTTGTTTTTCAAATGGGCGGAATATTTAGTTGAAACTTAAAACACTTGTATTTTAATTCTAAATACAACGAAATATCACACTTCACATTTATGCTACGTTTCGAACCAAAAAACCAGCATCCACAATTTTTTTCATTAAAAAGTACATTTTTATTCCAAACGATCTTAAAAATTTCCATTTGAAGGTAAATATGCATCCCTTTTTTTAAATGACAGGTTACAATAAAGTTGATAGGCGTTTAATTAAATTAAATGCTTTATTTTATAACCTATAAGTAAATGTATGTAAATTACCCTAATTTGTGTAGGTTGGTAAATAAATTATGAATAAATAAATAATTAAAAGGAATAATAATGAGTAGTAATAGAAATAAATCTATGCATACTTTCTTTCAAATGGAAGTTTCTAAACTGGTTTGGAAGAAAAAGATAATTTTTAATAGAAAAAATAGTGGATGGTGGTTTTTGGTTCAAAACGTCACATAAATGTAAAGTATGATATATCGTTGTATTTAGAATTAAAATGCGAGTGAATTAAATTTAAAACCAAAGATTCCGCCCATTTTAAAAACAAAATTGATGATGATGGCTCAAAGACGAAACGTCGGATCTTAAATTTAGTGACATCATTTTATAGAACAGAAAAAGTGGCAATGTTAATGAGTCGTTAGTTTTAAAATATTTCCTTAAATAAACCAAAAAACAATAAAAACTGTTTCGCAAAATTTCGGTTTTTGCCAGATAATTCCGGAACGGCTCGAAATTTTTTAATTTAAATTCGGAATATTGTTAAGCATAAAAATGCGCAACTTTGCTTCAATTTAACGAACCCTGTATCTCTTACCATTTCCGAGATCCTAATGGTGTTCCTCGAATTTGTAACAGCCTGTATATCAGGACCGGATTTAAACAATGTAACTTGGTAATGCTAGAGCATTTTTGTTAGGCTCTGCGTTGTTTATAAAAGTAATTTAATAATTTAAAATGTTGAGTTTAGTATTTTTATTTTTTTCGAAAAATACAGGTCCGTATTAAAATTTAACCCCTTATGTGTGATACGTCATTGAATTTATATTAAAATCGACTTTTAAATGTCGGTATTATAATATCAGAACCGTATTTTAAAAAAATAAAGTGGATGATAGTCCTAGAGAGAAAATACTACTTTTGAATAGAGTTGCAATGCAAAAGTGCATTTTTTTTAATTCGATATTAAAAAGAGCAGAAAAAAATAAAATTAAAAAACATTTTTTTGGTTTTTACCGTAAATCTTCGGAAATATTTGAAATTTTAAAACTTTTTAAACAACATATTTATTATTTGGCATAAAAACCAACGTTGACCAACTTTGTATTGTAACTCTTGCCAGTTTCAAGATGCCCATGCTCCTTATCTTGGACAAGTTGTATAACATCTAAAATAGTAATAGGGGTTGCAGCTCCGCAGCTGCAAGTTTTTGCATCCAACAAATAAAAATGCATATAAAATAATTCGTATAACTTTTACTATCAGATCTTTACGTTATTGTGACAGTCAAACCGCCGCACAGTGCATCGATCTGTGGATAAAAACCTAATTTTTGATTTTAAGCATAGGTAATATTTTTTGTATAAATTTGGCTATGCAGTGGCGTAGGCAAATTTCTAAACATGCTGGGTTTGTTCGGAATAATAATACCACGGGGTTAAGTATACAACAAATAGAAGACTTATTTGCGCATTATTGCAGAGAGTATATTAAGGCTTATATCAGTTACGATTTTGCCTAAATAGCAAGAATTTTGACTACAAAAACTTTTTATGAGTCTTTTATAATAGAGGTGATAAATACATGTAAATTTCATAATAATTACACTTGAAAGATTCAATTATTAGATGTCCATCAATCTGTTTTTTCTATTAAAAAGAAAATCGTGCAGATATCTATTTACTGTTTTGTTTTGGCAAATGCACTAACCTTTAAAAAAGTATATTTGCAATTTTTTGCTATTTAGTAGCAAATTTACCGTAGATTTAGACTATTACACTTAGAATTGCAATTATTTGCAACACTTCTTAAATCGTTTTTCCTCTGCAAAAATTACTTACGGTATCTGTTGTGAACCTTAAGTATCTGCAATGGGACAAGAAAAAAGTTGTAATAGAGCTAATTATAAATGCTTTTAACATTCAAGATCCTGATGATTCAAAAGTAATAAGTACAACTCGTTAATTATAAAACTTATTTACAGTTTCTGTAAATAGTAAGAAAAATATTACCTGAAATTCAATTATAAATTTACAATCCCTAACTTTTTCTATTTTATCCTTAATACAAAAATATCAATTTATTGGGTTTGTTCTGTGGTAATCAAATTAATTATCAATTTTTTATTATCTTTCATGATATACAGGGTAGAACAAAATTTATGATATTTACAAATGCAACACCCTGTACCGATATGGCAACCAAACCGTCGACCATAGCCAAATCATACACTGAATCCCTTTCACCAACTTGCTATGTACTCTCCTAAAATTGACCGCTGCTACGAGCCCGCATATTTAAACAGAACAAAATCAGGGGCTCCTGGCTTTCCCTGCTTCCGTGAGTCGTCCGCCGTGTCGAACGGCGACGCGATCCCACCTTGATTATTTCCTATGCTTTTAATTCCCTATGGTCGGCCAGTTGGTTTTCATACCTGTATACTATATCACCACTACAAGGATTGTCCAAAGAGCTTTACAAAAATACCACATTTGATATGTCTACTTTTATTAGTTTTTGATATATTAATTTTGTCCAACAGTTTCATAGACTCGCCGCATTGTGTGCCGCCGTTTTATTTTGCCAAAAATGACCCAGAACTGGTGCTGCAGCAGCTTCCAGCAAGGTTCTCATTTAGGTTCTAGTTTAGAGTTTTTTAAAAGCGTATATATACATATATACAAACTTCTAAAATTATTCGAGTCAGACATATTATATCTAGTATTTTGTTTAAAGGATCTGTTAATGGTTGGCTCAATAAGAGACTATTTTATAAGAAATAATGCATTACTGTTAGAGTCATATCGATATCAATAATATGTCCTACACTAATAACAATAAATATACCACAATGTTTTTTAAGCACTTTAAGTGATCTTCTCAATGGTCGTATAATATACAGGATTATCCATTAAAAAAGTACTATTTTACTTGTATGTGAACACTAAATTTGTATGACCCTGCTTAATAAAGGATTTAATTGAATAATTGCTACTGAAAAGTGCTTAACAATAAAGGAGTTTTATTATCATTTAAATGAAGTTTATAAATGACAAATTAGCAGACACTTTGTGTGGGAAGTTAATATTTGACACCCATATTGTGCAAAATTCTAACTAAGATTTATTAACCGAAAAAACTTACTAATATTAGATGTTACAACGTTACGTTGGTTTAATTTAAAAAAATATTATTAATTGAGTCTTTAAGCTAATAATAAAGTGGCTAAGCACATTAAAAGTCCGTAGAGTAAGGAGATTTTTTTCCGTAAGAAAAATTTAATAGCATTTTTAATTTTAAGCGGCAAAGGTAAATTAGTCCCTTTATTATTTTATAATTTTGATAGATTATTAAAAAATCCCTTTTAATATCAAATGATGATTGGTACACTGTTAGATTGTATACCATTTTTTGTACCAAAAATATTCTTTCTTTTATTGTATCAGATAATTTATTATATTCTTGGGTGCACCAGATTCTAAATTGTTTTTTATTTCATTAGGCAAGTTTACAAAGATCATGTGTACAAACAGAAACCATACCCTAAAACCAGTGGCGGTTGGTGATGGCCAATTTGAAGGGCACACCCGCACCATAGGTAAAAACCAATGTTTATAATTTTATTTAGGCCTCATATTATGGGTAATGAATCTATTTTTAGTGATAATATGTTAAATAGTAAAATAAATAACGGGTTAGAGTGATTGTATAGACTGAAATAATCAACAATTAAAAAATATATAATTAGTATATTTAACAATGGTGCGGGTGTGCCCACCAAACTGGTCATCACTAGCCGCCACTGCCTGAAACCAGCACCAAAGTAATCTATCTGGATAAGAAGACTTTACATGTATAGGGTATTCTATTGAAGAGAAAAACGGTATATTTTTTGACTTTCCACGTATTAAAAAAATGTGAGAGCAAATCAATTTATTTTAGCTCGGAGAACTGGAAAATTGTAATAAAAACATTAATTGTGATAAAAGTACGAGAACGCCATAAAGGTTGCGTTTCTGGTTAAACACCCTTTCTATTGCAATATTTTAATAAAGGAACTGTATGTCTACCTTCCATGTCTTAAAGAAATGAACGCTTCAACATCCCAGTCAGAAGGAATTGTACTAAAAGCAGATTGCATGCACAAATAAACGTTTTTAACACAGTCCCAGTCATTAAAGTTTTTGTACTCTATTAGTAGATTTTATTCTACAATTATATTTCAGTTGGCAGACGATTTTGGTTTCCACCCTTTATTTAACTAGCACAATTTGGGGATTTCATTGATACATCTTTTAAATTGTGTTTTAAATATAACTATTTAAAATTCGTTCATAAATATTTTGTCATTGGTTCTGCAGTAACTATAAAACTAAAATAAATAAAAATTTAATTATGTGCTAATTGGACATTAAAATAGTTACGTTATCGTTTCATCAAATAGCAAAAATAATATATTTAAAAAAGAACAGGTCATTAAACAAAATAGAAAATAATCTAACAGCAAAAAGTAGTCAGAAAACTTCAGATATAGTGGATGATGCGCGGTATCATAAGATTCCCCAATAACCTTAGTTCTTTTTCCATTTGAATATAACTTAGTAAAAAAATCTATTTGTTTAGGTATGACTCGTTATACTTTGAGGCAAAAATTACCTCCTGTCCTGTTTGCAAATTTCGGCATCTTATCATGTCTATTCGAAGGTAGCTTCGACAAGTCTGCTAGTAAGACTGTCAGTTCAATATACACACTGTAGCACTTACTTGCGAGCACCTTTTTAGTTTAGGTAGGCTTAAAAGTCTGACTGACCATGTGTGCCCTTAGGCATGCTTGAACTTAACAGTAATGTTAGCATTGTTGAGATTTTCATTAATATATGGTATTGTCAGCTTACCTTCGCAACTAGTTAAAAAAAGTTAAAATCTAACCAATTTTCACACGCTTATTTTGTTGCAATCAAAATAAATGAGACATTATATTTAAAATCTAAAATATTGTGTAGCGCCAATGTATACGCTTCATTTTTTTTTTTTTTTACAAAAATGTAAGCATATCCCAGGAACCACCTAGTAGAGGAAACTTACATAACTTAAAACAGCTATAGACTGTAATGATATGGCGATAGCAATAAATCATTTTTTTTTATTTTTGTGACATTTCACGAAAGCTTATGCCTAAATACCAAAGTACCGTGACTGCTGTTATTGGATGTTTAAACCATTTTTACCCTGTTCCGTCAACGTTATCCAAGCACTGAGACATACAGTTTGCATTTTACAGCACCTGTTAGACAACGCGGTAGTGCCACCACGGACGTTATTTAAAATAACTACTACCTAGGATTGGCAGAATACTGCTACCAGAGAAGCCGTCATTACCGTTTGTAGGATTGTTTTCGTTAAAATCCGTGGAAGTAACCGAGATTCGAACCTGAATCGCTGCGGTGAGAGGCGGGTACGTTAGCCCCTGCTCGCCACATATCATATATAAAAAGTTCTGTAAATAACACAAAGCTAAAATGCCAATATCACACTTACATGCCATAAACCTTCCAGATACATAATTTTTTAAATACGGCTTCTGCACCAAAATATATTTAAGAGTCTCGGTACCTTTGACTAACCCAGATTGTGTCATAAAAAATCCATAGAAATATTGTAAAGGAAAAAATTTAATACCACCCGTAGAAACAAAAGTAATTAAAAATACTTTATATTTTTCTAAAATGTTTTCAGAATAAAGCCTATTATATTGATACACGCCAAACTATGGAAAAGGTAGGACCGCTTTGGGCCTAAAACAAAATAACCAAAGAAACCCCAAAATGGTAAACTAAAAACCAAAATCCAAAAAATTTTCCGTTTTCACGGTGATAACGGTCGCGATAATCGCTATTATGATATGATCGTCACTAATGGAACTTATCGTGAACTATTACCATGTAAATAACCTGATAGTAACTATCATGCTGTCGCGATAGTACTGCACTTTCTCGATTGCCTAGATAGTTCAGGTTAATCCTCATGATAAAAGTGGTCCCGATTTTTTGAAATACAGTAGCAGAGGGACCATAACGGAAGAATTCTGTTGCTCTTTATCAGCTGCGTGGGGATATCTGCGACCCCGATCTCTTTTATTAACAATTTTTTATTGAAATCGAGGAATATTTGGCCCCGACCTTTGATGACTGTTCGTAGCTCGATATTGTGGCAAACACTCGATCATAACAAAGCTGATTTGTTGGTGACCGAGTATTTTTGATCGAATAGAGCAACATTATGGAAGTTCGAGGCCTCAATATTCCTCGATTTCGGATCGAAAATTGTAAATCGAATCGAGAATCAAAGGTCGTGATCCCCCACTGCTGGGGACTTTCTACATATAATCAAGAAGTGGCGAAAATAAAGAAGTCTATGGGTATTGGAACAGGAGCCCGTATTTGATGTTTTACCTCTGCTGATAGAGGCATTCGCATAAAATTATTATTCTTTTGATATCTTACTGCTAACCTTAAAAGAATTATTTTTTTTTAATACAAAATCATTCGTAGAATGTTTGGAAAGTAGCTTAGCAGAGTTGCACTGCTGCGGTAGCTGCTGTTGTTGTTAAAATAATAAAAAAATAATGCAGAAAATAAAAGCCAAAGAGATATGGGTGAGAAATTGATAGACAGAAAAAATTCACTTTGCGCCTCAGCAACACATTTAAAAGAACTTAATATTAAAGATCTCAAAAGCTCTTTTAAACTTTCTACGAATGATTTTGTATTAAAAAAATAATTATTTTAAGGTTAGCAGTAATGTATCTAAGCACGTTACTATCCTGATAGTTTCTTATACCAGTAGACACCTCAAATTAATAAAACGATTTTCGAGGTTACTATCATAAAGCACATTCACGAGAGTAGTATCACCGTGAAAACAAGACTTAAAAGCTTACAATTATGATCTTAGTTTAAATTTTTTGGGGTTTTGTTTTTTATTAATTATTTTCTTTTAGGCGGACTCATTTTCTCTAGTAACCGTGTATCCAACAAAACACCATCCAATAAATGAATTCGCCTAACCATTATAAAGGATATCTTTAATAAAAATCATAATAAATTATTACATAAAACATTCAATCAGTCCTTTTTAACATTCAAGCCGTTTATATTTTACTTAAAGAAATATATCAATTATAATAAAGAAGTTGACATGACAGACGATCACTCTCTGGGGCCCTCTCGTTACAATAAACAAGCATAGTACATCCTAACTTGCTACTGGATATTTTCAAAGAAATTGTAGTACTGTTTCTTTACATTTAAAGGTAAATTTGAGTTTTCCCAGTAGTTTAATTTGTCATTTGTCTGTCAAACTTGACATAACGTCAAAGAAAGTACAACACAAAAATATTTATTGTGAGATACCTCTTAAAGTTTTTTCTTAACAAATCATTTAAGAAGGTTATAAGCTTTACTTTAAACAAAATATAATAAAAAAATAAAAATGCATTGACTATACAGGTTGTCCCAAGGCCGAACTGCGATGATCGATTTAGGGTTTGGGAACTTTTAAAAATTTGACATTGTAAGATTGTTGTGGGATATGCGACTTATAGTATATTATATTACAAGTGTGGAAACTGACTAATTTTACACGAGTGGGAATAATGTTGCCCGAGGCGTCAGCTGAGAAAGAAAGTCAGTTTCCATATATAAGTAATGTGCACATATTTTTGACGGACGACCACAAATTTATTTACCAAAAAACTAAATTTTAAGTTTAATTGTCTTCACAAAAAATAAAAACAATTTAAAAATTTGCAATGCTATGGTGATATAAGTATACTTTTCTTCACTGAGGTATATTATACTGTTTGAAAATATTTTTATATGTGAAATTCACCTACCTACTAGCTTTATTTAACTTTCATTATTTTAAAATTTATCAAGGTCTTTACTTTAAAAATAATTGCATGGTTTTATTAATGTAATTTTAATTACAGCCTGATAACCCGAATTAATTTTAAATAATAATATGACAGCGATAACAGCTGTGTTTTATTCTTACTGACGGGGCATGTATACAGACTTTTAAAAATGACACTCATAACATATATCACACTACACTAGTGTGGTAAATGTATATTTCCTCAAACCGTAGATAACTTTTTAAAAAATTTTATTTTAATTAATTTTACGAATATATTTATCTTTATAAAACAATGGTATTCAACTGACTAACTAAACATTAGAAATTAAAACAGTTTTGTATAATATGAATGCATAATAAGCTAAATTAAAGTTTATTCAGCAAAAGGTGCTCGGATAACTCCTCCCCCATAAGATTCAACTCCTAAGCTAGCGAGGGTAGTTGAATTTCTTCGGCATCTACTTCTTTTGGAGACTTCTTTCTTCTTGTCCCAATTTTCTTGTAGACTACATAACTGCATAAAATAGCCATCAGTAAGTATACTATTATGGTTCCCAAACTTGGAGGTCTTCTAATTTCATTAAATGATAGTTGAGGGTGGTTTTCAATGATTTCTTTCTTCAGAAGGTGAAGTTCATCCAACTTTAAATTTTGCATGTGGAGACTTAAGTTTAGAATTGGCAACAACGGGCTGGTATCTTCAATATCAGGAAATAAAATTGGCTGGTTATTAGGCTTAATAACCCGTTTTTCGTTAATTACTATTTCGGAACTTGAGCTGATCTGGCATCCGATTGGAATTTGACAGATATATGTACCCATAATATTTTGGACTTCTTCCTGGCTTTGGCACTTGAGTTCAATATTCTGTTTTGTAGGAAATACTATGATCCATTGATCAGTGTAATCTAACCGATTGATGATTGGCAGATTAAGCTTAACTTCCGTTTGTTTGCATGCGGAGGTGTTTTTGTCAGAGTTTAGGAGTTTTACGTCACAAGGGCTGTCTGGTCCGATTTCTTCCAGGGCTGTTTCTTGACAGATGTGGAGTTCAGAATAGATTTTCTGACAGTCTTGCGTAAAATATGCGTAGTGCAACTGATTTTCAATTAAAAATTTATTTTTGGTAAGACAACCTTAAATTGACTCTGTTTATAAATAGGGATCGAATAAAGATGATAATAATCGAAAGATTCAGGATGAGTAATTGGTATATGCAACAAGTAAGTTATTTTACTATTTAGGATAAAAGATTCCAACTTAATTATACTTTCAAAAAGAAATATATTTTCTTTAGTTACTGGGATAGGTATTTCTTTTTACCTACACGATTTTGTAAAACTTCTAATTCTCTAAAAAGTTCTTCTGTCTTTATTATACTTGGGTGTAAAATTTTTAATTTAGAGAAAGTAAGAGAATTTTCAATATCTTGCAAAATAGAATCAATTATTTCATAAATGTTAATTATTTGATTTATTATATCTTTTATATAAAAAGAATTTTCCTTATAAGCAGTTTTCTGTACAATGAAAGCTATTTGATTAATTTTTGAATCTAATAAATGTTCGTTATGACCTATTTGTTTTAGTGTGGAGTTAAATTTCTCAATGACCTTGATAGAAAGTGAATTTTGTTTAAAAATACTTGCTTGCAAATTATTTTGATTATTTTGTAATTCTTTAATGAGCTTTTCATAGTACTCGCCGTCAGATGCATCTAGATTGCCTGTCACGGCTTTAAATATTGAACCTAAACCATTTATTAAACCTCTTTTTGTTCTTTCAGGACGGGGCATTATTTCATTTAGTTTAGTTTCAACTCGGTTCTGTGTTAAATATAATATTTTTAAATAATTATTAACCTCTAGATTATATTCCGTATGTGTGCCTAATAGCCTAGTAATATTATTTGATTTTAATCGTAACTTGTTTATTTCTGTGACTATTGAACTTAAATCGTAGTAATGAATAAGTGTATACATATAATTTTGCATTTTAGCCTTTCCAAGTTTAACAGGAATGATGCCGGGGTTATCGTCCAGCTTGCGTAATGTGATCTGTTCTCGGCTGCCGAATGCATGGACAACGGCTGTGCTGAAATATAATGCTTAATGTTAGCGCGTTATAACTACCTACATAATTCTAATAAAACATAACTAGGTTTATCTATATTCTAATAAAAGTAAAACTAAGAAAATTTTAAATTTATAGTAAAGGGGTCTATGTACCGAAACTATATTTGTTTCTTAAAGGTCTCTTAATATTGTCCATATGTATTTTGGGCTGTGAGTTCGTTGCCACAGTTTTTCGTACTGGATCGACGGTTTCGACTTTTGTTGGCTTCGAAAAAGTATCGCCAAGTTTTTGTCTTATGTGTTTTCTTATGTACACATTTTGTCCTTGCTCGAATAATTCTGGTTTATCTCGCTTTTCATTGATTTTATTGATTACCTTTTCTTTATTGTTTATTAGTTCTTCATTAATTTTTGCATATAAAAGTTTTGTTTTGTCTCTATGTTCCGCGACATATTCGGTTAGTAAAAGCTGATCTAAATTTAAATTGAATGGATCATTTGTGCTAATGTGCCCATTTACAAGGTCGATTGGCTTAAATTTGGTTGTAGAGTGAATAGTATAGTTATACGCTAGGATTGCGTATTTCATTTTTGGATGATCGATGTTTTATCAAAACCTTGATGATTTAGCAATCGAATGTGTTCGGCGAGGGTGGAATGGAGCCGTTCGATTACTCCGTTAGATTGTGGGTGATTGGGTGAACAGAAATGGATCTTTATTTTATGTAATTGCAATAATTCGGTCACTACTGTATTTTTAAATTCAGTCCCATTATCGACTATGATTTTGAGAGGGACTCCATGATGTGAGAAAAATGTGATCAGGTTATCAGCTATTTCATGGGCGGACAATGACTTTAAGTGATATGCTTGGGCATATTTAGAAAAGCTGTCTATGATTGTCATAAATTTTTCCTTGTCTAAGGTGTATGTGTCAATGTGTACAATTTCAAAAGGTTTTGAAGCCGTGGGTGTTATATTCATCTCCATATTTATTGGGTGTCTTTCGTATTTGCTCTTCTGACAGGTTTCACACTCGTTTATGTATGTTTGGATGGACTCGGCAAGGTTCGGCCAATAATACTTTTCTTTGATGCGGTGTGTTGTTTCTTCTATTCCTCGGTGGTTTGTTTTACTTTCATGGTAATTTTTTATTATTTGGGGAATATCATCTTTCTCCACAACATCAATTAGTTTCTTAAGGCATCTCTTAAATCTCAAGGATGGCCATTTAAAATGTTTTCTTACAACCTCACAAAAAGGTTCGTAGATGTTAGGATCCTCAAAATAAAGTGAATATAACTTGTCAGGTACTAGATGTTCTTTGATAAAGTTTATAATGTCATTTTCAAAGTTATTTTCGGATAGTTGAACGAGAAGTCTTCTTTTCTTGTCGAATAAAACTAGTCGTTTTGGTTTAGCTGGTGAATGTAGCACTCGAGATATTATAATTTGGTTGGCACCATAATTTACTGCTGAGTCGATAATCGGTACTCCCACTATTGGATTTTGTTCATCATTAGTATGAATTGTTTCTCCATCGGTTTCTTTATTTGCCTCAGCTGTTTCATTAGGTAAATTTGGTTGATCTAGGTCAGGTTGTGCTTGGGTTGACATCTGATCCAAGTTTTGGTCGTCTATAGCGTTATCTTCACTACCACCGGCTTCTAGGCTTTCGTTGAATTTATTAATATATTCTAAGAGATTAGAAAATCCGTCTGTCTCTTTAATATGTAATTCAATTCTACTCAGGGCATCGGCGTTCGTGTTTAGCTTGCCTTTTTTATAAATGATCTTATAATCAAATTCTTCCAATTTGATTCTCCATCGTAAGAGTTTAGAGCTTGGGTCCTTTAGGCTAAAAAGCCATTGGAGCGGCTTATGATCTGTAATGATGTTAAATTTTCGTCCATACAGGTATGGTCTAAAATATTTTGTCGCCCACACCAAACAAAGACACTCTTTTTCGATCGTTGAATAATGCTGTTCAGAGTCATTCAACGTCCTGGACGCATATGCTATTGGTAGATCTTGACCTACCACACCTTGTGAGAGTACTGCGCCTAAAGCGACATTACTGGCATCACAGGTAAGGTTAAATGATTTCGAAAAATCAGGGTATTGCAAAATTGGTTGGTTTGTTAATAGGGTTTTGCAATTTTCGAAACAGTCAATGAACTCCTGGTTATGTTCTATTTTTGCGCCCTTTTTTAAACATCTAGTTAAAGGCTTAGTTATCTTGGCGAAATTGTTGATAAATCGTCTGTAATAGCCTAGCAGACCTAGAAATCCCTTAATTTGCTTAGTCGTTTTAGGAAGGGGATAGTTTTTAATTGCTTTTATCTTGTCCGGGTTTGGTCGTACGCCGTCGGGTGTAACGACATGTCCCAAATAGGCGACCTCTCGTCTCAAAAATTCGCTTTTATCCAACTGTATCTTGAAATTTGAGTCACGCAGTCTTTGAAAAACTGACCTAAGACTCTCAATATGTTCTTGTAGTGACGTAGAGAATACGATTATGTCGTCAAGATACACAAGACATCTTTCGTTTTGAATCCCTCTTAGAATGCTATCCATAATCCGTTGAAAAGTTGCCGGTGCATTCTTAAGCCCGAATGGCATTCGAGTATACTCATAATGTCCACTCTCCGTGCTAAAAGCTGTCTTCGGAATATCCTTTTCGTCCATTTCAATTTGATGGAACCCGCTGGCAAGGTCAAGGGTAGTAAAATACTGACACTTGCCCAATTTATCCAATAAATCGGTGATATTTGGCAACGGGTACTTGTCATCAATGGTTTTTTCGTTAAGTTTACGAAAGTCCGTTACAACCCTCCATTTTTGCCGCCCTGAAGCGTCAAGTTTCTTAGGAACCACCCACAGTGGTGAGGACCAAGGAGAATTGCTTGGGCGTATTATATTTTGATCAAGCATCTTTTTAATTTGTGATTCCACTTCTTTTTATGAACAAAAGGGTATCTATATGATTTGGTATATACAGGGTCTTCGTCAAATGTCTTTATCGAATGTCTAATTTTACTTGTAAAAGTTAAAGGGGTATTTTCATTATAAAAGATATCCGAAAATTCATTACACAATTTTAAGATTCTACTTTTTTCCTCCATGTTAAGATGATCGGTGCGTATTTTTGAAGAATCAAAATTATTTGAAACTGCCGTTTCGTCAAAATTATTTAAATTAATATTTTCGAAATCTTTAAGATCGAATTTTTCTACAGAAAAAGGTTCTGAAAGATCTATTGTTATCGAATTACATGTATTATTTAAAATAGTTGTTAATGCGTAACCATTTTTGGCAATCGTAAGACAGTTTGGAATTTCACAATTATTTAACCTTTGGTACGGGACTATTATTTCTCCGTCCTTTATATCAGTTTTAATTTTTACTACTTGTTCTGTTCTCGGAGAAACTGTGATATTATTCACCTCGGCACGTGTTTTATGAAATTGTAATTTAATCCTCGCGTATGGAGTAAGTAGAAATCCTTTATCGTAATTAATAGTTGCTTGTATTTCTTTTAAATTATCAAGTCCTATTAAGCCGTCAAATGTATTGTGAAATTTAAATAAGTAAAATTTTAGGTATTTATTTTTTGGAAGATTAAAGATGGATGAAGCAGGAATGTGTGCACTATATTCGTGTGCTGATTGTTGAAAAACGGTTGACACAATAAAGGGATCATACGTTATATTTTTTGCATAAAATTTATTTGCGAGATTTGGATCAATAAATGATTTTGTGGAACCGCTATCAATAAGAAATTTTAAATTGTGTTCAGGGAATATAACATATGATAGTTCGCTTGTGTCGGCATTATTAAGTAAGATAACTTGGGGTGTTATGTTTCCGGATTGTTTTGAAGAGTTTCTTGAAAATTTGATTCATTAGTAGGTGCAGGGTAATATTTTTCTTGATTATATGGGTCAAAGTACTGACCTACATCATTTAGGTCGGATTGAGTGTCTAATGTCACGTCTGATAAAGAAAAATCGTTTAAATCTTCAGGGGTTTCCGTATCGGTAACATAATATGGCTGTTCATTAGAATCAAGGGTAGTGTTGTATAATTCTTCAGCAATAAAACGTGGTGGTTGATAGGTTGACTGAAAGTGATTTCTCTGAAAAGGTTGTTGACCAGGTGTTGGTCTCAATGTATGATTTGATTGTCTCGTTGTAGTACTCATTGGTGTAGGTTGGGGTAATAATTTGTTTTGATTTGGCCTAAAAACATTCGCATTATTTTGTCTAGGCTTAAATACCTGTGAATTTGTTGGAAAATTTTGTTTTAAATTATAATTAGGTCTAATCGGGATTGGCTGAGATGGAAATGATGGTTTAAAAGTAAATTGGTTATGCGGTGTATGCATATTAAATACACGTGGCTGTATTTGGGAAGTATTTGTGGGCCTAAAATGTTGTATGGGTTGTTTCGGATTGGATATTTTGGACAAATTTTGAAAATAATGCGTATTATATTCCTCCGTCACGAACTGTAAGGCTTCCGGCAGGTCCCTAGGACGCATGCAACGAATTGTCGTTCCTAAAGGTTCTTTTAAACCGGATAAAAAAGTTTTTAATGCTAAATTATTATAAAGATCTCGCTTTAAGTTTTTAGCTTCGTCATTTACTTCATGGATATTTATGTAGGAACAAAGTAAATTTAAAATATGCAATATACGGTCATAAAATTCGCTTGGTTTTTCATTATTTTGTTGCCTTAGCATGACTAAATCCCTATTTAAGCAGGCTTCATCTCTTTGATCGGCAAAATGCCTACTTAAAATTATTTTTAACTCATTCCAAGTTGAAACGTTTTGAGTTCCTAAAATTAATTTGGCATTTCCGCTTAGTTTACCTATTATTGAATTTAGTAAATATATATTTTGAAAATTATTAGGTTCATCGGCTTTATAAAAAGCATCAATTAAACTTTGACAAACAGCTAAATATCTATTAAGGTCATTGGGGTTGCCATCAAATGTCGGCACACAATTTAAATATTCTGGTTTAAACTGAGCCATTGTAACGTTACTGCCTATATTTAAATTCCTTTCTGGTAAATAATGAAAATTGTATTGATTTTCTCTTAAATTTCCTAAAGTTTGATTTAGTGATGTACCTGCGGTACTGTTATTTATGGTTTGATTAGGTGATGTACCTGCGGTACTGTTATTTAAAGTTTGATTAATTAATCGAATTACTTCCGTAGGATTGGAAGTAGAGTCAGTTGAAGGCGTTAATTCTAAATTAACCAATTTGTCAATGATATCATTTAATTCAGTCATATGTTCAGTTGCACTTACATAGCAATGATGCTGATTATCCTAAACATAACTATAAGGTCCGGTTTTTGGTTGGCGATGTGGTCCTTCCAAATTGTCCTGGTCCTTGCGAGAATTGGGCAAAGTTGGTCCAACTTCCGATTGCTCAAAGGTAGCAGGTACACGATGTACTGGGAGTTTCGATTTCCAGAAATCCACTCTGACACCTCACAGCAAACAACTACACTGTAGGAACTTTTATTTTCGGTTAGTTCGATTTTTTGACCCCGACGAACGATAGTCAATCAATCACGCCGATAGTCAATAATCAATTCCGAAAATTCCGCACGACTGCGCCAGTTAAGTTATCAAATATCGTAGATAACTTTTTAAAAAATTTTATTTTAATTAATTTTACAAATATATTTATCTTTATAAAACAATGGTATTCAACTGACTAACTAAACATTAGAAATTAAAACAGTTTTGTATAATATGAATGCATAATAAGCTAAATTAAAGTTTATTCCAGAAACCAATGTTCTCCAATTAAAGATCCAATATATTTTTATCTTGTTTAGCATTAAAAATGGACAATTTTAATCAAATTTGGAAGGCCCTAATTGTGAAACTAATAAAGATAGATATATGAAATGGGTATTTTTAAAGCGCTTTTGTTAGTGACATAATATACAGAGTGTTAAAATTCCAATTTTGTTGAACCTTGTATATTCATGATTTAAACCACAGCATCAACCCAATAAATTAATATTTTTTTACTTTGTATAATAAAAATAAAGTTGATGGAGGTGTAAATTTCTGCTAACACCTGGTACTTCATCTGTCCAGAAATTAGCAATTTTTTAATTTTTTTAAATATAAATAAACATAAAGAAATTATCTACAAAGACTACGTGTTGGCGTCATGGGAAAACCTTTTTATTATTAATTTTACGAAAAAGTTATTCTTTATATATTCTGTATTGGTCCAAAACCCAAAATTCAATCTTCAGATTAACCACCTCAGGTTGTCCATCTACGAGGTTTGGCCAAAAATATATTTTTTTAGTACTTATTTTTAGTAATATCAAAAATTGCTATTGAGAAAAATATTTGGAATTAAAAATTTCTTCTAAATATGTAATTTTGTTTATTTACAAAAAATCTTCGAGAAAAGTTAATTTTGTACATTAGTGCATTGCACATTCTTCATTTTAACATTCCTAAATTTAAAACCTTCTATTTAAATTATCCTATAAATTTTATAATCATAAATGTATTGCACTAGTAAAACCTAAATTTTCATCATTATCGAGAAAAAAAATTGAAAAATATATATTTTTTGCACTAAATAAAAATTGCATATTTAAAAGTACTTATTTCTAAACATTTTTTCTTTTAAAAATTTTTATAATAGCAAAATACAGGTTGGTACTTTACTCTTAAGCAACAATCACATTTTTTCCAAACCTCGTAGATGACTAATGAATTGATATCTGATGGTCATTGCAGTGGCCTTGAACCATGCAGAACTTTTTATAAAGAATCCTTTAATTACAATAGTTTCCCCATATGACGCCACCCTTACGTAGATTATAATATCGTATAATGACAGGTGATAAACCTTGGGAGCTGTTTTGTCATAAGTAATATGACATACATACAGGGTGTCATAACTCAACCGACAACTTTACGGAGTGATTCTACAACAGAAAATAAGAAAAACTTCATACAAAAACATATGTCCTAAACACCTTTGTTTTTACGAACTGTCATCGTTAAAATTGACAATTATTACTGATTATTATTAAGTATTTTATGTGCCCGTGTGTTTTTCTGCCATTTTATCTACTTATACAATAAAACTCAATCCCACTTAAATATTGAATCATATCTAAATTTTTTAAAAATAAAAAATAGCATATCTAGAGATCAGTATTTTCAAATTTGCTCCATTTTAATTCTGTAGCCGATGTACCGAAGTCCCAGATATTAAATTTTTCCTTTATTATTCTGGAGGAAAGAAAAAATTATAATAATAAATAAATATATGCATGAGAGAGAGAGAGAGAACAAACGCACTCATATTGTCAAAGAGTGACAAGTGACAAAATGACAGAAAATATTACAAAAGTTATATAGTATTTACCACAATATTTCGTTACTGTTCGTTATATAACCGAAAGAAATATAACGTTATTGGCAAAGGTAAGGCACCTTTACAAATGCCACATTTAAGCTCTTTAAGGGTGTTATAAGAGTTACAGAAATGATACTGTTACTAATTTAATAATTAGCTAGTAATCTAAGGTAGGTAATATAAGAGTAACGGTAAATGCTATACAACAACATGTTTATTGGGACGGGGTGGTAAGTTCGATAAAGAGAGAAATCCTAGGTTATCAATTTAAAGCCCCTAAAGTCACTAGTCTCGGTAATTAACGTATTAACCTTTTTGAAAAACAATCCGTGCTAAAGATAGCTTTAATCTAATCCAATACAATTCTGTTAAGCAAAAATTGTTTTTCTGAAAACGTCAATTTATGGATATCTGACAGCAGTACCTTTTTTTAGCTAAGGGCTTCGCTTTTAACAAATAATATTTATTTCTTTATTATACAGCGTGTTGGCACACTTAGTATCTACCATTGTGCAAGGGCATAGATTCTTCAAGACCTAATGAAGGCAAATGTTTTAATAAGGCACCATTTTGTAGTTCTTCAAATTATCATCTTAAAATACTTTATTTATTATACCAAGTTTTATAAAAGCACTCAAGAAACCAGTTTACAGCGGCGCTTTAAGCAAATACGGCTTTGGGGCGCTGATCACGAATCTGAAAGAATTTTTTTTTGCGGAAACGTTTCGTTCTTGAGATATTCATCATCAGACTTGAAATTTAAACTAATCCTATTTTTACAATATTGCCTCTTCTTTTTGCACACAATTCTGATTTAAAGCTAAAGTTGCACACAAAATTTCGATTTTCACTGTTTTAAATTCCGTTTTTTTACGTATTTTAGATTATATTTGCATTAAATTTGCACAGCTTTGAATCATTTTAATCCCAGTGTGCCATGAAGCCCCATGCATGTATGGTTGCCGCATTATCAAAGAAAAGCAACGCAATTTAATGCAAAAATAATGTAAAAAGCAGAAAACGGGGTTTAAAAGGTGAAAATTAAATATCTTTGTGACAATTTAGCTTTAAATCAAGAATTATGTGCAAAAAAGAAGGGGGAATATAGTGAAAATGTTTAGTTCAAATTTGAACTTGATGAAGAATATCTCGAGAACGTCAGATTCGTGATCAGCGCCCCAAAACCCCCATATACCAAATTTCGGTAAAATCGAGTTGCCGCAGGTTTCTAGATAATTACCTTATTTACATGTCTTCTCTATAAATTAAGGAGATTGCCCACAGATTTTGGTACACCCTGTATAAAAAAGATATTTACTCTTTGCACCTATAATTAATTTAAATTAATCGACAAAGAAAACATACCGCTACAACTGTAGCTGAAAATACAAAAACGTAAAAAATCACCCATAATAACCCATAAAAATGTACATAAAACTTCTTTTCCTCACCAGACTCTTAGACTCCAAGGGTGGTCCTTCTACCTACGTAACACCAAAGGCTACGGTACATTTTAAAATTGTATTGGCCACTCCCTATTGACGCTTAGCCAATCACTGAACGACTTTAGTGCGAACGAACGAAAGTTAGTCGCCATAGTAACGCCCATATACCGCACCTCTGGTTGGTACGGTCATCAACTACTTCGTCGTGGTCAGTTTTGGTTAGAAGGTACTGAATGATAGCTCCGTGTTGCTTTTTTAAACGGTTTTTGAATATTTTTAGCATTTTTTAAAATCTTCATATTTAAATTTCAGTACTTTTACATATTCTGACCTAACCTGTATGAAAAAAAGTGAATTCTGGATAGTGACTTTTCGGGCTTTGGTATTCGTTAACAGGTTGTGTACGTTTTTTGAATTGACTGATTAAAACTTTTTGTGTTTGGTGTAAATGGCAGTATCTACACTTAATATGTCTCCGTACTTCACTGGATATCCTTTCCAAGGTATGTTTTTTAGTATTTGCATCAAGTACATGTTTGCCCCACAAATATCTTCTTCAGATTACTAGTTAAAAATTGGGTAGTTATTTTACAGCAGCCATGCAAAGATCCTAAAGATTGCCTCCAAAATTGGTACCAATAACTATTTGCACCTTACTATGTTTTCAGATGTGTTTTGTACTACTTATATATTTTTGATAAGCTGTTTAGGCTTTATACCTTTGGATATAAAGGTTAAACCTAATTAGACTTTTTTGATGTATGAAGCAAAAAGCAATAAGTGATTTAAATACTTAGGGCGATTTTATTAATTAGACTTTAATTCTAGTATTAGTAACAGCATCATTTAATTTTTGGTCTTTCTCTAGAATCCAAAACTTAAGACTAAAATAGGGAAAATATTATTTGCTTATGTGCCACAAAAAGGTTAAAACCGGTAACTCCTTTATATTCAAGTTTCATTGATTATTTTTTGTTAAATGTGTGTATTCGTTTCACTATGAAGATATGTTTATAGGTTCTTTTTTACTACTAATAAATTTTCATAAACAGACTGTATTTAATTTCTGTTTGATTGTTGTTACTAAATATTTAAGCTTAATAGATTATCTACCTTAAAATAATTGTGTAAATAACAATGTTTCTTTCGTCATTGTAAAAATAATTAAGCTATTAAATCCAAAAATATGGTTGATATATGTAGTTTTAATAGATTTGTTGAGTTTGTGCCACTCCAAGGATACTAATATTTGCAAAACTATAAAAACTTTATTTTAAGTCATAACTCAATCGTTGTTTTACCATTTCTTTACCATTATCTATTATTTTTATTGAAAGTAATTTTATACACATAATTCTAATGATTTAATATTATATTTTATTTTTATAATGACTGAATTTGTACAAAAAATCGTCAAAAGTTGCTGGCTTTACTGCCTGTTGATTTTGTTATATCTGGAGCACGGTGGACATAGATGGGTAAATTTTGGAATTTTGGCCATATATTAAAAGTCTATAGCTTTTTGTCCTGTTTTTTTTTTTCTTTTTTTTTTAATGAAAAGTATTGTTATATTTATTTTTATATAGGCATAAAAGTTTTTACTACAGTAGTGTTTAATGAAAATAGTTTCTCACTTACAATCTTGAATATGTTTATTTTAACGTTTTTTTAACCTTTAATAATGGCAGAAAATCATAGAAATAAACAGATATTGCAGTTCCACATGCAAAAATCCCAACACATACCAGAACTTGGCATGGCTTGACTGATACACATTTATTTTTTATATATGTTTTTTTTTGTTATCGATTGGCTTACATCTGAATGCCACACCCTAAAAAAAAGTTATTTAAATTTTACTTCCTGCAGCCCATTGGGTTTTGGGTTGGGTTACTTCTTTTACTAATAAAGAAGAACTACCCCAAATTATCCATTGTAAAGAACCACTGGACCTCCACCCTTGGCACCAAACGACTTATTTTTAAATTTAAATAATAACATATTGGGGGTAATTTATTTTTTTAAGAATTTTTTTAAAATGTTTAATTTCTATTTATTTTATTTTAAACTAACTTTATTAATAAGAAATGTGTAGAAGACTTAGTATTAACGTGCATATTAACACGGTAACGCTGGGTCTTTTGCATTTCACAATTTTCAACACGTGCTATCAGCTGTATGTGTCAATTATTTTCGGTGTACTCGAGTTGTTAGACTGTTGAATTTTTAGACTGACATAGTTGAGTTGCTAGACGTGACCTCATTACAGACAGGTAAAAACCCAACATCACAAATTATTTTATCTTCCTTAATTAAAACTAATACACACTTTATAAATATACTTAAGGTATCAATTTTTTTCGTTCGCAGGTATATTTTTTTCAACACTGTCAGACCGTGCAAGAGAAAGCACCTTTTTAACCGTCTACGAACTCAAATTCATAATTTTGTTATTATCTTATTACCGGCATCGTCCAGCAATTCAAGTACACCCTTTATTTTAATTAAAATAGCAGATTAAAGTCAAATATTTTGCCCAAGTAATGTTTCAAAAAGTTTTAATGGAATTATTATTATTAATTTTTTAAAATTCTTCAAAATTTTATCTAACAACAATGCCGAATTGTAATTACTTTTTATTATATTACCAAAAGCATACACGCAACCAGTCAAAAAACATTTAATATTTGTCCACCATCAGTTACGGAATTCTATCAACAAATGCTCAGAAAAAACTTATTTACCGGAAAATTGCTCGACAGCCCATGAAGTCTTACTCAAATACCATGAACAAAGACCACCCGGTAGCAGCAACAAAAGATATTTGATTCAAGTGAAGTTGGTCAGAAAAACCAATTGCCTATTCATTCATTGTGAAATTAGGTTTAAATATTCACGCATAAAGTATGTTATCTTATCGTTTATTGTGTGAATGGGATTAGACCTGAAAGAGATAAAAAGAGATGGACAGGATACCTAATTGAGCAAATGAAGCGCATGAGCTTTATATAGGTACGAAAAGATCAGTAAGTTTTAAAACTTTATTGGGAACAATAGTATTTTTATTTCTTCTTTATCTTTTTAATAGGAACTACTTTAACTTGTGACATTTGTAATTTAGCAAACTTAAAGATTCCCAAATTGCGATTGAGAATATTAAGTGTTTTTTGGAGTTGGGGCAGTCCACGAAAGCCAGGTCTAAGTAATTTTATTAGGTTTGTGGTTATCTCACTGATCTCGATGGATTGCCAATATTATAACCTGCGCGAAACAAAAGTTACATTTCATGGGCGAAACACGGTTTGTGCGCAAGCCAATTGAGGGTAAACGCACCCGGCCACAAACAAACTATCCGCATTATAGAAAAGAATTTGATGACGGCGTCCTGGTTTTCTGTTTGAAGTACGGTAGCTAATGAGCGTTACGGTCAGACAGCGGACGAAGTGTACGGGGTGCCGGTGTTTGTATTTTGCCACGGCTTTTAAGTGCGCATGTTCGTCCACCCACTGCGCACGGTCGTAAAAATCCGAAAAATGCTTCTTGCCACTGCGGATCTAAATGTAGGTTATCTATGGGTTATCTTAAGGAAAAAAGAAGACTTGTTTTCCCTAGAGAACCTAATGATTTCAGCAATTTGAAAAAACAAACCATTGCAGATAGAAAAGACCCTAACATTAGTTTTCAGATTTAGGATATAATGTAAGGTATAAAGATATGTTAAAAGGAATTTATTGGATTTTCGCTGTATTGCTTTATTTGAAGCTGCAAAGGAAATAAATATACTCGTTAATTTTTTAAAGTAAAAGCTTTATAAGAAAAAAAAGATTATGTGTGGTCATAGTGCACGTACAAATAACTATTTTTTAAATTTTCCGATTTGGTGTTTCTTTGTTTGTCTGTGTGGTTAGTTCTGGTTAGTTACTATAAACTTAATTAAGCAAATAAAGCGCATAAGTTTAGGTGCAAGGTGCACAAGGATCAATAGGTATGTTTTGACACTGTATTAGCAACAATGGTATTTTCATTCCAGTTATATCTTTTAAAATTGTTCTTTAACTTGCGATATTTAAAATTTATCACATTAAAATGTTTTTTAATTGCAATTAGAAATTGTTCCTTTTTTTGGATTGGGGGCAGTCCGCGAAAGAAACAGTTCTAAGTAACTCGTTACATGGTTGTCTTTGGGAAATACCAGAATGCATTCTTAAAACAGGATCTCAAGATTTAACACTTAAGGAAAAAAGACCTTGGCAGTCGGCAGGTTTTATAGACGTTAAAAAATATTCATACATTTAAATCTACAAAGTTTAACTGTTGATCCCCACCTAATATAACCTCACAATTGGTTTCCCCCTATAACCTCTTTATCTCTTTAGATAGAAATATAAAGTTTAATATATCGATATTTCACATAGTAATACATCGGTTGATTTACTTGTTGATTATATCATTTTCGGTTTAGCCTGAAATGACCACTACTTTTAAGTTTTAAATGGCGCTATTGGTTCATTATATCATTTTTTGATACAGTGCAACATTTTAAATGGCAAATTTTATAATTTTTTTGTAGAATGCAACATTTTAAAATAAAGTAATTTTCATGTAATTTTTTAGCTCTTCTCTCCTAAAAAATTAAATTTTATTAATTTCAATCCAGAGTAGAAAGATTAAGCTAAAACGGTTAATTTTGAGTCGAGTATAGCCATGACATAATAGCTTTGATCGTCTTTGGTCTTTTACGACTTCTTCAGACGAATTAAGAGTTTTTAAAAAATCCTATTTCGTAGCTTGTTAGAATATCCTAAAATTCCATATTATTTCAAACAATTTGGTGCCACACATAATATTTTGGAAGGGCCTTCCAAAAAACAATTATTAAAAAAGAATTCACCAGTAAGAGGTCCTTTTGAGCATTTTAAGTCAATGAATATTTAGATTACGTGTAACGCAGTTTTCTTTATTTAAATAATTATGATTTTTTTTAAATTAACGTTTATTTAATAAATTAGAAAAAATAAAATAGCAATCAAAGCTATTTTAAATGTTGCGTTTTTATTATCATCTTTTAAATTATACCCATCGGGTGGGAAAAAAATTGAGTCAAACAACTCGATTTGTTCTTCCAAGCCGCCTTGGATTTTAATTTACCAAATATTCACGATACTACAAAAATACGATAGCGTTTTGCCAGGAAATGATTTTTTATAATTTGTATTTTGTAAAAAGCCTTTTTTTAGTTACCAAATTGTTTTAAATTAAATGCTTTTTTAGGATATAGGTTCTGAAACGAGTCACTCTCGTTTCAGAACAAAAACAATCAAAATCCATTTTTCCATAGCTACTTAACTTAAAATGAGCCGTTCTAACTTAAATATTACACTCCAGAATGAAATTTAAAACAATTGGTATTTAAAAGCATAATTGTCAAAAATTAATATATGGGATGTATTCAGTTGTATGTTTATTTGTTGATAATAATAAAACTTACTGGTGGTGCCATTTAAAATTTGAAAGTTAAAGTCCTTTCTGGCTAAACCAAAAGTAATAGTAAACATCTAAATTAACCAAGTAATGCATAATTCTGTTAATTATTATAGATACACCAAATTTTATTTTTGCATCTTAAAAGATAGAAAAGTTATAAAGAGGAACCACCTGTAAGAAACACCCAGTATACCAGATGCTGTTGATCTAAAGAGAAACACTTTGGTAAAAAGTTTTTACTTTTAAATTTGAAAAAATATTGGATGTTTGATTAGCCCTCTTCCACAAGGACAATTAAAATTTTAAAGGCTCTATTAGTTTTTTTTTCGTGGATTTAATCAAATTTTATTGGCAAATTTAATTTTGTAAAATTATTAATATTTTTTAAAAAACTATAGCTAGTTACCATTTCTTGACATGATTAATTTGACAATAAAATTTGATCAAGATTGAAAAAGTACAGATACAGGTTTTGCTTTTGAAAGTTGGGTTAAATGTCGCAGTTTTTCGATAAATTGAACCTTTTAAATAACGTTAATAAAAAGCAAATAAAATAGTCAAAATGTTGCTAGTAAATTTAATAAATTTAAGTATTTATAAGTCAGGAAAAACGCTAATGGAACGTAGATCATCAGGCGACTCGGGAAAAAAGTCATCAGGCGAAACGAGAAGATATGAAATGAATATTGCCCGTATTTTTTATATATCTTCAGCAAGTTAAGAGAGGGCAATTTCTTCTGGCTAGGTTTTTAATTTCCAAGAAAGTAATAATAATATTATTATCACATCACTTACATAGGTACATTTTTATGCTTTTAACCTATTACCATTAGTTGAAGGTCCTAATGTCGATTTATGCATTAACTACAATAGACAATGCGCACAACCAGCCTAGATAAAAAAAAGTAAAACAAGCTTTCATAAAATCTCTGAAAAAACTGACTGTATAATTATGAAAATTAAATGAGCCTTAAGCTATCGTGGACCAATTTAAATTAACATTTCTGGGTTCTGCATGTAAGGCGTGATTTTGTCATCAGGTTCCAAGATATCTAAGTAATTGCTTTGTTTTAAATTTGTTGTTAATTTACACAGAGGAGAGGCAGGGGATTGGTTTTCCGGGAAATTGGGCGAGTCTATTTTCTGGAGCAATACTGAATCATAACTTAATTTACATTACATTTTTTTAATTACACGTAATTATTGTAAAGATAAAATTAATTAGGTTTTAGTTTGGTAAACCAATATATTTTGTAGTAAAATAAAGACAATACTTTTAGATTTATACTTAATTATATTTGCTTAAAAAATGAACAAAAAAATGTAATATGAATTAAATTAAAAAATGTACCTTGCTGCAAATTTCATGTTATAAATCATACCATATTAATGTTATGTTATAAAGCATAACATATTAAGTTTTTTTATCAATGCGCATTAGGAATATTTTTAAACTGTTCAACTATGTATCTTTTACTGCAGAAAACCATATTTAAAAATTAAGTCCCTAATAAATGCTTTACAGGCTAAAGTCATACAATATCAAGTAACTTTCAGTTAATGTAAACAGACGCCATTTGGAATAATTCAAGGAATAGTACATATTGTTAAATTGGTGGATTTTAAGTTTATAGGCACACATTTACATAATTTTGGTAGAATAAGTTTTTTAAATGCAAAACCATTTTAAACATAAATTTTAACCTATTTTTATCGATATTTACCAAGTTGTTTACTTGGCCGTTGACCATTTTAATTCGTTTTGAAGAAACAACCTGTATATTTTTGTAATGTATAGGTTTATTTTATTTTTGTTCACGTTAAAATAGTTTTTTGTTTAGTTTTTTTTCATTAGATTACACAAAAACTCTTAAAAACCAATTAAGAAAAATATACATATATTTTAATTTCCGGTGTCATTCATAACCTGCATTCCCAGCATCCCTGATAATAAAACTAAAAATATTGTTGTTCCAGGTAGACATTTTTTATTAATAATGATTAAAAAGTCATTTTGTGGTCAGTGATGATCATCTCTTAGAATATTATATTAAAAGAAACAATTTTATAATACTAATAAAAGGTATAAAACTGCGTTATTATTAGCATCTTAAATAATACAGGGTGTAATTTCATTAATGGCTAAAAATACAGAATATGATTTCCTAGCTTATTTTGGGAAGAAAAGTTCATATAAACATATGTTCTAAACTTTTAAGATACAGGGTGTTAAATTTAAAGAAAAAAATCTATTTTTTAAAATATCCAAACTATTCTTAACCCAATTTTGTTTTAATTTGGCAATGATATTTATGACATTAGGGGGTAATTTATCACTAACTTAATTACATTTAATATGTCCAGTGGCGTCTCGAGAGGCATCTGAAGGAATATTTCCAACAAAAAACGGTACGCCACTGACTGTGTAAATGTGTGTAAAATTCTTGTGCTTTTTTAGATAGGCCAAAAAATACTGCTTTTATATCTCTTGCATATTATATTTGGACTATAAAAGAAGCATTGCGAGATCTTTCTCTTGTAAATATTGGGTTTTATAATTTTTAATTATGTAACAAAAATAATAAATACCTATTTTCATAAGGTTTATATCCAGTATAACAGTTTTTACTAAAATAAGTGTTTTTGAAATGTTTTGGTTTTTTTAAATTTTAACACCCTGTATCTTAAAAGTTTAGACGTTTAGGACATACGTTCATATGAACTTTTCTTCCTAAAATAAGCTTAGAAATCATACCCTATATTTTTAGCCATCAATTAAATTACACCATGTATGTATATGTATATCTTGCAAAAAGTATGTAGTATTTGCAAAATTTTTAATATTATTTTTAGTATATCCGTTCTGGGGATTAGGGTTGTTTGCTAACAAAATTTATCATTTCTGGACATCCATCTGCCTTTTTCTAACTCTTTTTACAGAAGTTAGGTTTAAACAGAAAAACAACATAAATTGAAAATAAGAAGTAACATGAAAAATAGAAAATAATATTTCATTTGTGGTCATCGACAATAATTACAATAGAAAATAAGGCGACCAATGAGAATTAACAGTAAGCACATGTGCACTTTGCTCAGATGACAAACACTCGTCATTTTCAACTAAAAAGTATTATTTCTAATTTTTATTTATAATAGTTTCACAATAAGAATCTGTTCATGGCTCTCTAGTTTTTTTTTTGATCTACGTACTCGTATATCAGTTATTATGAATGGTCACTCTTGAAGATTTCACTAAGGGGTGCCTCAGGGTTCAGTACTGGCACCAACTTTGTTTCTTATTCACATCAACGAACTTCTCTCTTCCACAACAAATTCCAATAATAGTTTTGCTGAGGATATTACCCTTCACTCCAGTTTTCAGGTTCCCAAACCAATCTCTGAGCCTGACTTGGATAGCAAACGCAGGAGATGCAAATATCTTTTTACAGGATAATAATACAATATTGAATTGGGGCGCCAAAAATCTCGTCCATTTTAATGCATCCAGAACACAATCATGTTTCATTTGGCGGAAAAAGTTAACAAACACTTATATTTTACTCATGAGTGGCCAAATACTGCAGAGTAAAGACACATTTAATCTTGTGGGCGTCACATTTAAGAATGACCTCAACTGGCATAAACACATTATATCTATTAAAATATCTTTAAAAAAGCTTGTATTTTTGTTTTCGAGCAAAAAGTATTTTCCCCGTTCTAATTTATACAATTTGTATGTATCTCAAGTCAATAGCAACGAGAAAGCTATCAAGATATTATTATCGCATGCGATCCTGGGTATTTAAGGGTAGCGAATACAACCACATAAATAGTTCAACCTGTGTCCTAGAATTGTTGACAAAATTTTCTTAGACAAGTGGATTTTACGTCATTTGTCTGTATAAACCCATCCTAAGTAAAAATAAATATAAATACCAACGAAAATCTTAATTGACAAGTTTATATTTTCTTTTATTAAGAACCAATTATTGCTAATAAATTCAATTTAAAACAATCTGTTGACAAGTTTAATGCCAAAATGTAAATTTTAATTGGCCTAAAATTGCCAGAGGGTGTTAATTTTCTTTCACTGTAATGAGAAATCTCGACGGCCATCTAAAGTTGTCGCACATTAAGTGGTAATTTTTCTCAGCCGTATGCATATTTAAAATCATTTATATCAGATCCAAGATGATCTGATAAGTTAATAATACAGATTTAACTTGAATTTCACATGAATTAAACGACACTCGGGTTTGTGTAGGTTGAGTTTTGTAACGGACACCGCCGTTTTATGATACTTATCTCACCAGGTTTGACATAAGCTGGGTGAGATAACATTATACATCATCCGACATCGAAGGAGCTTTTTTGATTTCTTTTCTGTCTTGGCGGAGCGGCATTGAGCAGGTAAAGAAGCCGGGGCGAGATTTTACCCAGCGCTCTACAAGTTGGTAGCGTATCAGATTAAACTTTAAACAAGCATTTTTCTTGTCATGATAAACTTTAGTGTAATTTTAATAATTTAAATTCAATTTAATTAAAAAGCAATTAGAAACCATGATCCTTCTTTAGCTGTGAGTGAGCTAATTGTGATTTAATTTTAAAATACCTGGGTGGTCGAAAAACAGGCATGTTTGAGGAGAAATCACGAACTAGTCAGCCAATCAGATTTTAAAAATATGTCGAAGGACTAGATGAAAACTGGTTAGTTCTGGTTCAAATAATAAAATCCGATTGGCACTCGGTATACTCGAGTTGCTAGATGTACGTAGATAAAACAGATTAAGATTGTTGAAATTCTAGTCTGAAATAATTGAGTTGCTAGACGGGGAATGATTGAGTTCCTATAGAGGTGACCTTATTACAGACAGGTAAAAACACAATATTACAAATTTTATTAAGCATATCTCATACGGTAAATATATTATAACATAAAATATGGTTTTCGGTGTTTTGTTATTTAATATTAATCGAATATTTTCTAGAGAAGACAAAGTATGGGTGTTGTTGTGGTTATATCCAGTAAAAGACACGAAATCAAGCAGTTGTTTATAACTTGATATGCATTTTAAAAATACTTAAAATATTATTGGATCCTGATTTAAAGAAAATCATTGATTATGCCGTGCAAAAAGTGCAAACAAAAATACCAATTGGTGGTTTCGAGTATTTTTTAAAATATAAATTTTTAGCTAATTAAATTTATATTATGTTAAAAACTCGCCCTCTATATAAATTTGTTTACACTGCTATGACCAGTCAGACAGAACAACTCATCACAAAGGTCAAGTTTTTCATAATACCAAAAACTAAAATCCATCAAAGCTCATCTCCGAAGTGTCGCATACCAAATTTTATTAACTCATTATAATAATAACGAAAGTCGAAGGCAAAAGCTGTTCTGAAAAAAGATTCACATTGTATTCAGCAACACTCAAGCTGTCCGCCTAAGGCCAAGTTCTTTTTTAGCCATCCCGTATTATAAAACATGGGATCGCTTTTAATGAGGATTTGTGTGGCATATTTTTAAAGGAATTAACTTTGAGATGGAATATTACGTAGTCTTGCCAACTTTATTGTACTACTGAATTTAATTAAGAAGCCACAGCTTATCACTTTGTGCAGTAAGATTAATTTATTATTAAATAAAGTTTTATCTAGATAAAACTTTATAAGTTGAAGTAAATTAAAATTTAGAAATATTCAAATAAAATTTTTATTTTATATTTTTGCAATAATTCTTATATTGGCGTCTTGCACTTTGTATCACAGATTTTCAATATACAGTAAGGATATAAAAAGTCCTTCCCTACACACTTTATCTTTTAAATGAGACAAAATATCGACATCGGGTAAAGTTTTGGTAAAATGGTAAAAGAGTGTCACTTGAGCTAATATTCGACATTAAAATTATTTTAGTTACGTGGCTCAGTGTTAAGAGAGCTCTAGGTACTATTTCTTAAAATGGAAAACAGGGTATGTAGCAACTCGTTTTAAAGGCCTTTTGATTTACTACTTATCGTCACTTTGTTTTTAAAAATCTGCCCAGCCGTTCCAGACTATAAAGCCAATGCCTTTAAAACTGCACTGTTTGTAAGGTATTTAGGCCAAATTTCAAACGGTTTTAAGTGTGGAAGACCTGGGACGATTTTCAAAAACAAAATGTCGTTAAGTAGAGAATCGTGATACCTTTAAAACTTTACAACGAGGAGGACTTTTAATATTTTCACTGCAGCTTTACTTAAAGTAACAGATTTTTAATATGCTATGTATATAAATGGCTTATAATAGATTTTAACGAAGCAAGAGCAGAAAATCCAATTGCACCAAGATAGCACGTGAGAAAAACAAAATCCGTATCGCTTTGGCTTTTATTACTGAGAACTAATTTGGAAGTTCGATTCAAAAATTTGTTAAGGATTTGGTACTAAAATCCATTTTCAGTGAAGTGCTATTAGTTGTTCTTCTTCTTCCAGTGATAGGCCATTACATTTACTGTCAAATGGATTACACACCTAATTTTAATTGGACAAATTGATATCTTATTCTGTAAAACAAAGTATCGTCGAAAATTCGTACTTAGGTTTTCTAAATCGCCCACCATGGTTTTTAACATTACAATTTTATGATTCTCTTTTAGTAGAAAATCCTGGATAATTCTTCACAATGTGGGAAACATATTAAAGCAGTTTCTTTTAACTTCTTTTTCTATAAATGTATTTTTTTACAAAAAGATTTAATCTTTTCACTTAAATTAAATAAATACATTTAAGTTTTTTACTCGAAATAAAAATTATTGATATTAAGCTTCGCAAAGATATTTACCAAATTTAAAATCTTCCTTCCTTCCTTCCTTCCTCCTTCCTTCAAAAATACCGCTATTTTACTTCTCAGTTCGTAAATACGCTTGAAAATCTTACCACGTGATCACCATCCGGATGAAGAATAAAACAATAAAGATTTAGGTTCAACTCCCATATCTGTACAAAGCGCAGAGAAAATCGTTGACTTCTAAAACAATATTTAGACCAGGGCTTAGAGACTTGCAATATGTTCAAATAATATCTGGGAATTCTTTTTCGGAACCGCTTGCAAAACATTGTATTTACAAGATACAGTGCAAATTCCAACAAAATTGTTCCATTGCAAATTTGCCGCATTGATAGCATCATTTGTGATCTTGAATAATTCTTTACCTGTAGTTCTTTCTTTTTCTTCTTAAAGTGTGCAAAACAATAATTCTTTTCATAACATATTGTGGTACTCTTAAAGAATCTGACGTAACAAACTAAATGAGAATCATTACTGGAGTCTGTTGCTTTCATCAAGTTGAAAAGCAAATCATTTTACAATTAGCTGAGATTCAAGCTGCTCCTAAAGGTCAGCAGATATATCCTAAATTCTTCGACGAATTGTATTATTTGACAAAGGAATATTATCATGTTATTTAGCATAGCTTTTACCAAACAATGTTTCTACAATGTCTTTGGTACCGGGTAAAATCAGTTTCTCTGGTATAATTTGTGGTTTTTATATTTAGCTACTTTGTAAGCCACTATGTATGATACTAAAAATTGCTGAAAATGTGTTTTCTGTTTTTTAAATGACCTAAGTTTTTCTCTTAAAATTCACGCGGTTTACTGATATATTCCTTGTGAAATGTGTTTAGGTGCCTCGTCAGTTTAACGGGTTTTTATGCTATCAGCAACTAATACTTTTAAACAAATACCGCATTGCGATTTTTGTTCTCCACTAATTTCGATGCTTGTAAAGCTCAAATTTATGTAAGCTTGGTCATATTTTTGGGTTTTAGACTTATATCCTCGTAAATTAGTCGAAGTACAAGTTTCTTTTTCGTTTAGTTTTTGTTTGGCTCCAATTAGAAATTTATCCATATTTACAACGTAGAAAATATTTGGCTTTAGAGCACTAAACTGGAAAATTTCTTGTTTAACTAATTTTAATGCAACAACTGTCTTAACACAAAAGGTTTAACCTTCTTTATTTCTAGCCGCCCATCTTGCGTCTCGAGGCAATACGATGACGTTCAACATCTTTCGTAAAACATCGTCTTCCGCACCAAGCACATATGACTATACCAGCTGGATTTATAATGTTGGCTAGCCATATTTTAATTCCACAGATTGACTATCTAATTCTCGCAATACAACGGTGGAAGGGGGGCAAATTTTTTGAAATAAAATGGGGAGGCCTTAAGTCTGGGAGTTTGAGAACCGCTGCATTAAGGTAAAGTACCTACTCCAATTTAGTTCACTACGTAAAGCGTTAAAAGAAGGCATTAATTTTTTTTTATTATGTCAAATCCATCTTTAATGATTTTTTATCCGTAAGTTTATTAACGACCTATTAACTTAATACCTAAAACATAAATACAAATTTACCGCAAGAACGAGTTATGATTTTATTCTAATTTCCATACTAAAACAAAAAGAGGCGGGTCCTTACAAGAACTTGTTTCAATGCAAAAGCTAAAATGCTTGCAACCTATTATAAATCCTGGCATTGTACAAGAAGATACAGAAAAAGGGTATTTTACGTAGCTCTTAATTAAAACGTGCAAAACTATAACTCCATTAGCATACTAATTCTTTAAATTTGTTTTGTATTGTTTACGTTAAAATTTCTTGCAGTGGAAGCCTTGTTAATTAGTTAAGGCAAATGAGTGAAGTATAAAATAAGAAATAAATTACTTCCACCCGTATTCGCATGTAATTATTGTTTATTGCTGTATTAACAATGGAGTGAAAATATATCTGAGTGATGACAAAGTTTGTCAGAAGATTAAGCATTTAGTTTTATTATTTTATTATTCTAAACAGAAAATCAAGCACGCCATGCCATTTTTTCAAACTTTTTTGCTAATATAGTCTCTGGGCCAATAATGAAATGGACTTCATAAAAAAAACACCTTTAAAACCTTTTAGGGGGTTTCCTTATGACGAATTCACTACAAATATTCATACCGCCATATGGAACCGGCGCTTTTATCCAGCCTGTCAATGTGAAATGTTTTGGGTGTCGGACTGGGCAAACGAGTCACTTTTTTGTCACGTTTATCACATTGTTTTACATGCAATTTTTAAACATTTTGCCAAAAATGATAAGGGTTACAGTCATGAAACCATAAGGCTCAAACACATGTTTCGGGACTTGGACTAGGCGGGTTTCGTGACTGTAACGTGACGATTTTTGTCCCAATATTTAAAAATTGGATATAAAATATTGTGGTAAACTTGTCCGAACAAAAAAAGTGACATGTTCGCCCAATCCAACACCCGAAACATTTGACATTAACAGGCTAGGTCAAAGCTCCGATTCCATATATGGCGGTATGAATATTCGTGGTAGACTCGTGAAAAATGACCCCCTAAAAGGTTTTAAAAATGTTTTTAACATGAAGTCTCGTTTATTGCTGGACCAGGGACCAATAGGTTTGCCTTGTCAGTAAGTAAATTTTATTGCCACACTCTGGTGAATTTTTTGACTTCACCAAAATACTTCTGACCTGATTTATTAAGAATCAATGCTAAAATATTCGTATGTCCTTCTTTTAATTTTTCTTTAACACGTTTTTAAATATTTTTTACTGCATTTTAGGTTAATAATGTTTCATTATTAATAAAACATATTATTGTTGTAGCAAAAACTTTTCCTATTTTAATCACAAATAAATTATAAGAAACATATTGACGTAGCCTTGCATGTGCTATTTATTGGTGTTTGCAAAACATATTTTTCCGTGTTTTATTGAATAAAGTACCACTTTATGATATGTGATATGTTGTAACTTAAAGTACCAAATATAATAGTTGTCTATGTTTATGTTAAATGGACATTTAAATAAAATTAAGTTTCGTTTTTAAAATATTTTTCCCTAACATGTTTTTATCTTAACTAAAGTTAAAATTAATCCAAATGAAATTTTGGTGACTTTTATAAGAATCATCTGCAGTTTATGAAAAAAAAAATATTATATTTTTTAGAGACAGTATTCGTACAACATAAATCACAGAAAAAATTATTTTTGTAAATTGGTACGATAGTAGGGAATTATTTCCATTTGTTTAATATCTTACTTGCCGACTCCGGTAAAACTCAATTCCAATTTGACTAAATTTTGCCTTTTCAGTACGATATTAACGATAAGAGTAATTTTTATCGTAATACAACGATAGTTTCCTTTTGTTTATCGTTTAGTATTAAATAATGAAAAAGCAACGAAAAGAAATATTTTTCAGGCTTAAAAATATTTTAATTAGTAATTTTACCAGCATTAAATCCCCATTATTAAATTTACTGTTATTCACAATAAAAAACAACCTGAGCCAAGAATACCATAATGGGTCACATTGTCCCCTGCATTCATAACGTCACGTATAAATAACATAAATTCAAGTATTCCGAGTGTGCCTCGGCCGACACCAAAACATTCGAGCATCGGCAAAGAAGAAGAAGAAGAAAAGATGTGAGAGGTGGGCGTGAGGACATTTAACGAAATGAAAAGTCGGCCTGGACGCGGCAACTTTGATCTCGCTAATGTCTGTTTTCATCAGGGAACGTTGCACACTTGATTTTGAGCTTTTGGGGTCGGTCAGTGCGGCTTGGTCAATGAGTATTTATAAATAGAGCAGAGTTTTTACTCCGATGAAACAGGGAGTGCTAAAATTGATATTTTTCATGAACGTTTTGTTTTATTCAAAGTGATAAAAGTTATGAGTGATTATGAAATCCCTTGAAAAAGGTAGAGAATATAACAAAAATTAGTCGGGCACTGGCTCGGGGCCCCTATAAACAAATGTATGGGCCCACCTTTGAAAAACCTAGGGATCGATGAAGACCTTTTTTTTGTCTTCAACTCTTTGGGGGTACAAAATTATATTTCCATTAGTTAAAAAGTGATGAGGACCTTTTTTTTACTCTTTAACATTTTTGGGTACGAAAATCAATTCAGGGGCCAGGGGGCCCCCACAACCTCATTGCCCAGAGCCCCCACACATGTAAATCCGGCCCTGCCTTATCCTCAGCTATTTAAGTCCCGTATTAACTAACGTCCTCTTACTTTGTTTAAGACACTCACGGCACGTTAGTAGTTGGGCTTCTGGCTTGCCACTTCATAGCTCTAACTATAAAAACTTCTGGGTTTAAAGGAATTTAAATTCTGACCAGATGGGCCTTTGCGATGTTTTGGACAGGTTCATTTTAGATCTTTAATACGATTTGTTTAGCGATTTTTGACCTAGTAACGTCTCTTCTGTTTTAAATTAGAAATATACGGTCCAAAATAAAAACGATAATAATTCTTTTTAAGCAAAGATTTAAATTCCACACATTTTCTTTTTTTCATGCAAAAAGTATAGCAGACTGATCTAGAATTCATATTATCAAATTCATTTTTTAACTCTTAATTTTAAAACAATAATTACGTTACTTCTAGTATAATACTTTAAATTATCTTACTTTTAACTGCTATTTTTGACATAAATTTTTACAATTTTTATATATATTGTATTACAGAACCTATGATTTTGCTCAAAATTTAGTTGAGTGCAAAATAATTTTTTTAAACACGAGATCACGAAGCGGTTAATTTCTCATATGGGTACATTGCACATTTAACTTCTTTGGGTGTATTGGCACCCATGCACCTACGTACTCGCCGCCACTGTTCTCCATTAAACTATTTGCCAAGCACAATTATGCAAAGCATATTTAGATAGTTCAATCGATTTGGATTTGTAGGTTTCGTGGTATGCTGCTAGATTATTTCCTTAACAACAACTAACCAGCTCTAGGAATTTAAGAAAAGATAATGTAAAAAATATAGTTATAAAGTTATAAATAAATATTATTATTTTGTTTCAGGGCAAGGCAGAGTCAATCAACTAGGCGGTGTATTCATAAATGGTCGACCCCTACCAAACCATATCCGTCTAAAAATCGTGGAAATGGCGGCCGCTGGTATTAGACCATGCGTCATATCCAGACAATTACGAGTTTCTCATGGCTGTGTATCTAAAATTTTAAATAGATACCAAGAAACAGGTAGCATTAGGCCTGGAGTGATCGGAGGATCTAAACCAAGAGTAGCTACTGTTGAAGTTGAAGCTAGAATTGAGCAGTTGAAAAAGGAACAGCCTGGTATTTTCTCGTGGGAGATCAGGGATAGGCTAATCAAAGTAAGTTGGCAACTTCCTTATTATATACCATCAATTGTAGTCAAGTAAGAAGTCAATGGTTCTGTTTAGAGGATTCAAATAAAATAGGTTTACAAAAAGTTTTTGAAAATAAAATAATTGCATACCTACAGATTTTGGACTTGTTAACAATAAAATAAAGGACAAATCATAACAAAATACCTGAAGATCTTATTACTTTTAATTTACTGACTTTGGGTTAATTATACATATATTGATTTTCTTATGGTAATTAGTTTTAAATTTTAGGGTTGTTTAAAACCTATTACAAAAAAACCTTTATTATATTTATTATAACGTCATAAACCAAAACAATGTAAAAACTGCTGAAATGATAACAAAAATATAATTTTTGCACGCATCTAATTTTTTAAATTAATACACAAATCTCGCAGATTTTTAAAGTATATAAATTGGGATTTTATTTTTTAAACTGGCTTCTAATACTGTATTTGTAAATACCTTTTTTATTGTGGTAACTAGGGTTACTGACTTTTAAACCCATAAAATACATTTTTTGTTCAAGTTTTTTCTCAATTTATAGTGAACAGAGTATAAAAACATATTTTTCCTGTGTTTTAAAGTAACAATTCAACGACCATAATTCGATGTATTAATATTTACGTTAGTTCTGGTTAGGTGACAGAAACTTTCCCTGTTTATCCTTAAGTTTATATGTGGTTAGGTTATATGTCTTACAAGTTTGTTATAATTTTTTCCTACGACCACTTGTGAAAATAGCAAATAGCACACTGATTTCATGCATAGAAAATGCGTTATATCACACTAGTGTTGCAAAGTACTTTACAGCACTAGTGTTGCAAAGTACTTTACAACACTGGTGTGATACATATTATGATGTCATTCTAAAAACTACTATTGATTTTGCAAGTGACATATTTATTGTAGTGACAGTAAAAAACTTTTTATTTACCTTAAACGGTAGAACCCAAATTAGCAAAAATCATCTTATTTTATATTTATTAAAATTTACGAAAAAATAAAAACATAAACAAAAATAGACATAACCACAAAAACAACTTTCACTGACTGGCACAGTGTTGTCAGGTAAGTAGATCTAATTAAAAATCTCCCTTCTACCTTTGAGCAGGTACTTTATAGAGGCAGCCTTGCCCCTTGACCGTTCGACCTAAAGCGCCAGAGAAAAAAAGCCTATAGATCAAATTCCTTCCTCTCTTTCTTCGTGTACTCAAAAACTAGTTACATCTTTTTTTAATCCCTAATTAAACCTAAGGCTAATACACACTTTATGAATCCACTTTCTTTTATACATTCATAAATAGAATCAGACCCTTCCGACGTTGCCAAATGCTTTCCATATTTTTGCATGGTAACTGACGTTTGGTAGTCGTTTTTCCTTACTTTTAGGACTTTAGGTTATGCATTTACAATTTTCATATTTTTTATATTTTTCCTAAAAATATGAGGAAAAACTGTTATTTTTACTTAATTTTATATGTGATGTTCAGTTTCATTAACTCGTTTTACCAATTTTACCCCACCCAGCACCCCTTTTCACTCCCCGGTCCCGTAAGTTTATTTACTGATATTTTTTAAAAAACGGAATATTTTGGATATGCACCACTTACGTTTTATTTAGAAGAGTGTCTAAAATATGTAAGAATCGATAATTTTTAAAAACACTTATAATAGCAGAAAACCGTATTAAACTATTAGCGTTATTACCTAACAAAACCATACAATTTTATTAAGTGAGGGCCTTTTTAAATTTCAAAATGATAAAAGTTATATAATGCTTCTAGGTAGGTGATTTTCGATGTAAAATATTGTCAAAACAGTATAATATAGCAGTGAGGAAAAGTATATATCACACTAGTGTTGCAAAGTAAATATCACCCTAGTGTTGCAAAGTTCTCAATTGTTTTTTATTTTTCTGAACAGACAAACTTTAATTTATTTATTTTTGGTGAATAATTTGTGGTCGTAGGAAAAATAGTGTACAGTACTCGTGTGAAAATGACTTTCTTACACTCGTGGGTTTGTCGCACTCGGCTAACGCCTCGTGCTACAATATTCCCACTCGTGTGAAATTAGTCATTTTCCACACTTGTAATGTAATATACTATATTTAGTTACTGTTGTGCCTTTTTAATTAAATATCTTTTTTGTGATATGATAAGGGGTGGTTTAGAAATTTTATTACTAAATAAACATAGCAATTTATAATCGATAACTTGTTTAAAGATGCTTGTGCAGTAGATTTTTGCGTATAATTTCTATTGTTTTTCCGCAGCGTTGCCAAATATAAATACCACGGTAGTCAAATTACCTTAAGCACTTATTTGACTCTTGTGGCATCCGTAGACACTACCTTAAAAACTCTTTGTTACAATTAGTTTTTTTAAAAATTGACATTTTTTTATTACTGGTGAATTCATTACTGCATCTATTAGGCATGCAATAATTTTACAAATAGTTTTTCTTAAATAACCTTTAATTGGCCTTTTAGAAAATAACGAATTTTAGGGTGTGGGTTTACGTTATCAATGTTTTTAAAATAGTCTAATACAATTTTGTTGTAAAATTAATCGGGGAGCCAATATTTGAAGGTATCAAAATTTAAATGGGACTTCTTATGGCAGTCAAAACTTAAATTTTGAGTATACAATAAATTGTTCTTAACATTTTGCATTAAAAACCGGATTATTTTTTAATAAATGTTTGTTTTTTTGTTACAGGAGGGTATCTGTGATAAAAATTCAGCACCGTCAGTTAGTTCTATAAGTAGACTATTAAGGGGTGGCAGAAAAGATGACCCGGATAGAAAAAATCATTCGATTGATGGAATTCTTGGTGAGTTTTCTTTTATTTTGTTGCTTGCTAAATAATTATTATTAAATAGTATTTTAGGTTTTACTATTAAAAATAGTCCACTCCATCAATGATAAATGATAACAATCTACTTATACCCCAGTCATCTTAGTCAAATTAAAGGGTCAATCTCGGAATCTTACGGAATACGCCGAATATCTGTACATACCTTTACTTTGGTACAAAAAAATACTCTCCCAAAAATCCCCTATGATATCGTGTAAGGAACTCGAAATATGACAGGTCAAATGTCAAAAAATCAGTTTTTTGCGAATATCTCGTTGCCTTTACTTTTAATTGCATTTATATTAATGAAAGTTGTAGAACACAAAATTCTTCACAAATTTAATTTCAAGCATTTTTTTTAGAGCAACGAATCCAATAATAGAGGGCGCAGAGTGTACAACACTTTACTTACTTACGCAATCAATCGTGATTTTTAGTCTAATATGTCATCTTTTACTTAAGTATTTGCTTAATACCACGAATAATATTGCGTGCTTAAAACCCCTTTTGGGCATAATTTTAAATTAGTATAAGAGTCCATTACAATTCATAGTAAAGTTTTTTTTTGCTGTCGTGGCAGTTAATATCGTGTTTTTTAAATAATTTTTATAATATATTACATAAATACAATAAATAATGCAAGAAGAATTAGTATACAATTTGTGCTAAGTGGTTGTCATCATGGATACCATAAAAATTCTGCTATAAAGCAAAAGGTGCAAACTCGCATTTGTCATGCCTGCAGTTGTGCAAGTGTAAATATTCAAGAACTTACGTTTTGTCACTTTACCGGTCACGGTACCTGCCAAAGCCACTATGAGTCAAACTTCATAGTCTTTCATCACTTCTACCTATGTTTGGAGCATGCGCTGACAAACTTTTAGCTTTTAGAAAATGACGAAGGTCTGCCGGTCACGGGCTCTTATTAGTGAACTCTATTTTGCAAGGTTAAGCATAACGCCATGCAAAATAATTAGGTAATCAAAATAAACTTCAAATAAATCTTAAAATTAAAAAGGCTTAAAAAAAATACCATAAAAATATGATATTTTAAAATGTTTAAGCCCATTCAAGCGTTACCCAATTTTTTGTCAAAGTGTTTCGAAATAATCATTTTGACCATGAAATTTGTAAGACAAATACTAATTTACTTTTTAATGTCTGGTTTTACAGTTCTTTTACCGCCATTAAGGATTTTTAACTTTATTTGGTTTAATTTAGAACCGATCACCGACTGGGATGTTAAAAATTGTTCTCACGGTTTTGGACACTGATGCTTTTAATACAGTTTAAACTGAAATAAAACACCATTTAATGGGGTCTGGTTAAACTACAAGTATAGTTAAACAGTTTTTATACCCAAAATTAAATCTTGCCCCACTTTTTATGTCGTTATTTTTACTATTTGCATTTGGTACAAAATTAATAATTTTTTGGAACCTAATTTGGAATTAAGAATAGCTATTTTAATTTATTTTTAATCGTAAAAATTGGTCGGCATTATTAAAAATGAAAATATTTTTTTAGCGTAACGTTCCGTTCTCAAAAATCCATCATTAAAGTTGAGATTTAAACTTATTCTAATTTTACTATATTTCTCCTTCGTTTTGCACACAGTTCTTGATTTAAAGCTCAACTGGCATACAATATTTGATTTTCACCTTTTAAAACCCAGTTGTTTTTAATGCATTTTCCATTATTTTTACATTAAATAGCATAACTTTACTTTCTTATCGTTTTCAGTTGCAGCAAGCTGTTACGTCACTTTATTGATAAAAGGTGTAAAATACATAAAAACCAGGGTTTTAAATGGCGAAAATTAAATATTGTATGCCACTTTAGCTTTAAATCAAGAATTGTGTGCAAAAAGGAGAAATATAGTGGATTATTGGAATATTTTAAATTTTAAATTTGATGATCGATATCTCGAAAACGAAACGTTTTCGCCAATTCTTTCAAAATTTGTGATCCGTCCCCCAAGAACCCACGTATACTAAATATCGTCAAACTTGGAGTTGCCGCAGGTTTCTAGAAATACTACCCCATTTTAGAAAATACATTCTTTATATTGCTACAAAAATTCAGGTGAAGTTAACTGATTTTAAAGTTGGTGTCAAAGTCAAGAAGTACGTTTAAAATGATATAATGATGATGACCAACTAGGCACAAATATTATTAGGATCTTCCAAAGTTAACTCGGTAAATTTAACTAATTATGTTTATGTATTTTTTAAATAAAGAGGTACTTACTACGAGTATTTAAAAATAAGACAAAGTTTCTAACGGCTTACTGTGGCAACATTTCGTCGCCACTTTCCGTAACTTAGGCCCAATACACAAGAGACGTATGAACGCCTACGCCGTACGCCGACCAAAAGTTTTGCAAGTAATGTACCAAGGTGCGTCCAGACTTGCAACAATTTGCCAAATATCCGTCCAAACAAACCAACCTATTTGCGCGCTCCTTTGATGCCAAAAACCGACAAGCTCTGAATCACCGTAGAATCATTCCCCAAGCCCTTGGAACGACGTGAATTCCGTCCAAGTTCACGTCCGCGCTATTAGGGGTTATGTGGCGCGCTATTTGGCGCCGCGAATTGAGGTCTAGACGCAGCATAACGCATACGCATCAAGCGTAGGGCGTTCGTGCGTCTTATGTGTAACGAAACCTAATAAAGTTCATATATTTACTTTTTTTTCGAACAAACATATAATAAGCACGCACTATTACACGAAGTAATATTCACTGGTTAAATAAAAAATCGTGTTAAAATAAATATTTATTATTAAAACTATTTTTACATGCAACCCAGCATAAAAAGTAAACAAATAATTCATGCTTTAATGCAGTAGTTTAAAGTAGCAAAAAAACAGATTTAATATTAATTTTTAAAATATTTCGCAGTTTTTATAAATAAATTAAATAGTAAGTTATTTGTTTGATTAGACATAAAACGCGTATCATAAGTAAAAACTAAGAAACTCAAGAAAAACTTTAAAATCATCCAACTTTAAAATTGACAGAAAATTTAAAATGGTAAGGTAATCAGGACCTCACAAGATGCCGACAATGACTCTTCAATTTTAGGATACATTCAGCCGATAATGACGGACCGTTTTACATTAACACGTTTTAATGTAATGATTGATTTTCATTATCATCAGATTTAACAGCTACCGGTGGCTATTGTACATATTTTTTTGTTATTTTAAATTGATGTAACCAAACGTTCTCACTGGCACCATATTTATTTATATTTGCATTTAAAATATTTTTTGTACATTTTAACAAGTAGTTAAAAATATAAAAAGGTAGTGTATATGTTGCAGGAAAATGGTTATTTTAGGCTTCTGTCTAGGCAAAAGGCTTTTGCCTAGAGAGACTGCCTACAAATAAATGCTAATCGCAACATACAATTATTATTGAATAGGGTAACAATTGAGTCTAAGCTAGTTAAAGACTGTATAGATACCCTCAATACATTAGCAGAGTCCAATACGGTCAATCTGGTATGGGTACCAGGACACACTGGTATCAAAGGAAACGAGGCAGCGGATAGACTGGCGGTAGCAACCCAAACCTGGCAGTACCCTACCCCCTGGGCATGTCCAGTGGGAGTCCTCAAGCGATGGGTCAAGGATTGGACCAAAAGAAAGTTTGAAGAACTATGGTCATCGAAAACAAAGATAATGCATACCAGGGTAATGCTTAAAGTTCCCTCTCAGGACCTTGCATCCAGATTACTGGGCATGAGTAGAACTTAGCTGAGGACTATTACATGCCTGGTATCTAGACACTGGTATACTAAAAATCACCTAGCCAGATTGGGGCTGGTAGCAGATAACATCTGTAGGTGGTGCGGAAATAGGGATGAAACCCTTTCTCAAGTGATTATGGCATGTAGGGTCCAGTGGGTCAACGAGAGGACATATTTGGAACCTAAAAAATGAATCTGAATTACTTAACCCAGGACTGGACCTATAGGGCGAATGCTACAGTTGGGACATAGCATTGACCTGGAATTGTACCGACACTCTAAAGGATATACCCCTATAAATGGGATCTGCATGGAATGGCCAGCGCTTGCTGAGTGCGCAGCAAATATATAAAAAAATACTAATTGCCTAAGCAAATTCTATTTAACTAGTCTATTAGCATTTAAATCTATTTGCCTAAGCAGTTTTAAGGCAAATGAAATCAGAAATATTTGCATAACCGGTCGGCCATGCAAAACTATCACATTAGGGGGTCATGGTTAGTTCTGGTTAGTTAAATCTATAAAAAAAGTTAAGGATAGCGAGAGAAAGGTAAACTTATTTTTTCGGCAAGGCAAACTCCATACAAAACTGTATGTTTTTTAACCGACTTCAAAAACGAGGAGGTTCTCAATTCGTGGCGTATGTTTGTTTTTGTGTGTATGTTACGCGACTATTCTGGTGTTTGTTGACCGATTAAAATTTTTTTTATTTGAAACCTTTTCACCGAACTAAAAGACAAGCGGATAGCTGCAGCCCCGTGTGTAGCGATTTATTGCAGCCCCCTATGTATCGATTTATAAGCTTTTGATAGACAATATAAGGAACTAAAGACAGAGTATAGGTGGGGGACATAGTTAATTTTGGTTAGTTAAATCTTTTTTTTAATTCCTTAATTAATCCTCCATTGCTGCCAAAAACTTATAAATCGATAGAAGCTGCAGCTAACCGCTAAAAGAGGTACTAGTAGTGTTTTTAGTGAATATTTACTAATTTAATTGTAATAGTAAGAAAATGAAAAGCTAAAAATATATTTTTTTTAATTGAACCGACTTTAAAAAAATAAGTAACAGTCACCAAAAAGTCAAAAATAATAGAAAAAGTCAAGTAATAACCTATGTGCCCAATTACTCAATGTTAATAACTAAATAAACAAATAATTTTATTCTTTTATGCAATATGCTTCTTTTTTTTTTTATTATTTTTAACTTTTTAGTGACTGTAACTAGTTTTTTTTAAATGTCGGTTTAATTAAAAAAATATAAATAATTAATATGAAATCATTTGTCCAGGCGGAAAGCATTTTTCTAGAAAAAGCCATTTGCCTTAAATAACCATTTGACAACCAAAGTAACATGTAACTCTATGGTTTTTGAAATACCTATTTTATTATCAGCAATAAAAACTATTTATTTTTTTGACTTTTGTAACTTTTTCTAAAAATAAATTTCTTTTACGAAAGTTAGTCGACTGCGGCCGCATTTATAATTAAAAAAAATGATGGTCGGTCGCAAATATTTACCAAGAATACCTAGTTACCGACAGTGTACACACTACACCATTTATATTTTTATTTTAAAATTATCGCGGATGTCTGACAAACTTTTCAAAAATATACATATGATAAAAAATGCCACACTAGACAATTTAAATACACATAGCATATATTTTCCTAATAGGATCCATGAAGTCATTTTTAAAATTGCAGCTAATTAAATAAAAGTGTTTTTAGTAATATAATGTTATTAATACTATTGTTGCATGGTGACCAAGAGTAACCTTATAAAACACGTTACTTTGAATCACTTAAAAAACTATTAAAATTACAATAAATTGCCAACATAATAACAACAATAATTGGTTAAGGTTTTATTCTTATTAAAATTAATAAAATAGTGACTAATAAATCATTTAAATTCCTGTATATGTATATATACTTTTGTTTTTACCAGGGACAAAGTGTTTGTGCGCTTGGGCAAATAAAAGTTGTCAACCGATGTAAACTCTTACTTTTAAAAAATTATCTATTATTTTTTAAATATCTTGAGTTATTTTAGTTATTTAATTGTCTTTACAGCAACAATTTTTATTATTTTTTTTTATTATTCTTAAATAATGATTAAAAGAAAAAAATCAAGAATTAGATTATAACTTAAGTTAATATTTAAAATTCAAAATTAAAAATTAATTATATATCTATATATATATATATATATATATATATATATATATATATATATATATATATATATATATATATACACTCCACGTATGGGGTTTATACAAGAGGACAACTGAACAAAGAATTTCATTTTTCAAAAAAACGTTATTCTTCATAAAAAAATTAGCATTGTAAAAAATGTATAATTCACAAATGGAAAAAGGTAGCTTTGTGTACAGGGTTCACAAAAACATAAAAAACATGATTTTTCTCCAGGTAAACTACCTTCATTTTTAATTTTTACGCAAAATGTCATTAGGACAATTTATTTAGAAAAAAATGTGTTATCGATAAACACAATAATACAAAATTTTATGCAAATCCATAATTTGGGGAAAACATCTTGACTATGATATTCGTTTACAGCTGAAAAATTATGTTGATTAGAAATTTTAAAATAGCAGGTGTTTGAAAAGCAAAATATAAGGTTTTTTTAGGTTAATTTATTATACAAATATGAAAATAATTAATTTCTGATGACTATAAAATGACTAAAAATCAGTTTTATTAAAACTTTTTGATACCCCTGTAACAATAAAATATTTTTTAAAGTTAGATTTTGCTTAAAAATGAAAAAATAAACGTACTTTGCTCTTAGAGAAAAATCATGTTTATCAAGTTAATGCGTACCCTGTATACAAAATCAACATTATCTCATCGTAAATAATATTTTTTTGCAAGAATTTTTTTGTCAAGAATAGCTTTTGGTGAAAAACTTAAATTGTTTATCCATTTGTCCTCTTGTAAACACCATCCGCGTGGACAGTCTGTATAAGTGTATATACTTGTTTTTCTTCTTTTCTTTGCTATAAAAAAATAATAAATAAAATATGTTAAATATGGGCTACTGTATAGGCGTATTAGGCATTTTAAAAGTACACGCTTCTTTAGCAAAAATTATAAGGCAACAATGGAATTTTTACATCCGTCGTAAAATGTAGTTATAAAATATTTTAATGTATGGGTAACCAAGGTGCTTTCTTACCATTTTTATAAAATTGTACATAATTTCAAAACTTTTCTGAAATTACTGATTTTAAAAGCTGGAATTGGGTCATACGAGCGAAAGCAATTAGCGAAAATTATTGTAATATTAAGCTGAATTAAGAAAACAAAAACATGAGTATTTTGCTCATGCAGATTAAGGTGGTTAAATAAATTATGGTTTACACGTACAATAATTACTTTTTATGTAAATTAATATATTGTTATATAAAACAAAATTAAAGACTAAGAAAAAAGGTTAAAAATTTACTTTATTTAACAGGATATGATATTTATAAACCTGTTAAATTTAAAATATTTTAAAGATATTTTCTTTCTTTTGAAGATTTGCAAGCTTAAATAGTACTTAATTATTTATTAAATTATTCTATAACTTATTTTTGTAAGCCTAATATTAAAACAGAGCAAAACAAATATATTTTTAAAAACGAAAAAGTCTTAAAAATTTGATATTTTTATAATATCTGCAGGAGTTACAGAAGTTGAAAAATAAAAATTTAGGGCAGATTCTACTGCTAAAAGTTTGGAAACAAGGATATATAAATTGGTGTCTTAAAATCCTCGATTTTTATTATATGGACTGTGAAAGATGTTCCTTAATTAAAACTAAGAAACAATATTTTTTGATGAATATCTTGGAAAAGTGGAAACATAATAGGTATTTTCGTAACAAGTGCGCAAAGTAATGCTTTTCCGCACGCAAAAGCAGTAAGACGAACAACGCAAAGCGGAGTTCGGATAAGCTTTAAGTGCAGAAAAGAAACTTTCCACAAGTGTTAGAAACAATATTTTTTCTAAGTGACTTGGAAAAGTAAAAACATATAATTTATTTTTATTCTAATATTTTTCAACGTCAGATAGTATTTCTCAGATTCGACATTTATTTATTGTTGCTCCAATAACCCTTTACATTTTTAAATGTCAGAATGCGTGCGAAAAGTAACTACTTGGGGCATGCGAGAAGAAAAATATATTTTTATGTTAATATCTTTGACGTTTATTTGTTGTTGCATTTACACCCAATCAAATGTTTTAACATGTAATTGCGTGCGGAAAGTTTTACTATGCGCACGCAAACGAATGAGCAAAGTAAATACTTTGCACACGCTGGTGAAAAAAGTAGTTTTTATCTTAAAATTAGTTTCTTAAATCGTAAAAGTTAAGGATGCAAATTAATCCGACTCTAAAATAGACTAAAGTTGAAAATTTTTAAAACCAACAAAAATTATAGCGAGATAAAACCTATTGGTAAAGGTAGAAAACATAATGAAAATTAAGGGAAAAATAAATTACGGGCGATATAAGGTCGGAAAGGAGGAAGGAGGGGGGTTAAAAATAAGAAACCCAAATCTTGGTTATTTCAATTTTTCACATTAATTTTGAGATTATTTAAAGAAAACGTAAATACAAAAGTTGTAGATCTTCCCCTTCGCAATCTAATTGCCCGTAATTTATTTTTCTATTAATTTTTGTTATATTCTTTACCTTTTTAAATTCTAGTGGTTTTATTTTCCTTTTATTTCTTTTAAAGGCAAACATATTATGGTTAACAGGTTTTCGTTAAAGGTAAAACTAACTGTTAAAGACAGAATAGACAGCCCTTATAAAAAGTGGAGCATTTTCGGACCCTTTCTTTTTTATTTTTAAATGTAGAGTCTGACCCTACATTTTTTTAACAACATCTTTTAATTAAGTATACTACAAAATGATGTTTTAAAGATTTAAAATAAAATAAAATAATCATTATCATTTACAAAACTTAAATTACAAATCGGTTAACACAAAAGTTAAAATAAATTATAATTTATTCTTCTAACATCTTCCAAATTAATTTACATTTTCACTTAATGTAATTAATAAATTAAATGGATGGATACATTAATGGTTATAAACACGCTTCCTCGCTTCTTTTAAAATGGTGTTGGTAACTAATAGGTTATTATTAACTATAACTATTAGGAACGATTATAAATGTTAATTTGTTTTGTTGATTTGTAATTGCTTAGAACCTGAAAAGAACTATTTCGATGTTTTTCAATTACTTCTTGGAAAAATAATATGAAATATAAAATTCAATTATACAAAACTATTACAAAGTATACCTATAATAATTTTTGGATTGAATTTTACAGGTTGGTTTTTTTAATAATGTGGTTTTCTAATTACATTTTATAAAATATTAAAATATATCTCATACAAACATTAAAAAAGGTTAAATTTAGTTTTCGGATTACGTAAACCCTTAAATGTATTTATTTATTTGTCACAAGTAAAAATAAAATGGCTAGATATTAAATCATTATACAGATTTAAAAGAAATTTGTTCAAAAAAAGTTGCTAGATTTGACAAATAATGTAAATAAATTATTAACAAAAAAATAATTTCCATTCTTAGTATGTAAACAATATTTAGTAAGTGTTATCAGCTTAGAAATAGTTTGTAAGTAGTATTAGTATTTTTTTACCTCTTAAAAGTAAAGTAAAAAAAGTACATTAACTAACTGCATAAATTATCAAAAGAATAAAAATGCCGTGAGTTGTTTTGACAGAACTAATTTAAATTATATGTTATGACAATTTTTTTTTAATTATTCTTTTACTGTGCAGATTTACAAGATTTAATTTCATTATTATTATCATCATCCTACCCTAAATTTAAAATTTTGCTTCTTAGATACTTAAACCGGTCTAGATAGAAAAAAATAAACAAAGTTTTTTAATATCTTTGTAAAAAGAAATTATGAAAGTATTTACTGACCTATTACCATTTATGCACTTCTCATAAATATTAGTTCTGGTTAGTGCTGACAAGTGCCAACTTAATAACCTCTGAAATAGTAAATTGTATTCTTTTACAACAAGGATTTTAATGAGTAATTAAGACTTAAGAAAAAAGCTACATTTTTTAAAATTTTATTTGTAAAATCTCTTTAGTAATAAAAAATAATTATTATTAGTATTTCCACATGCTAATTAATCTATACATCTTGTTGTTGCAGGACCAACTTCGTCCTGCGATGAGTCAGACACCGAATCAGAACCAGGTATTCCTCTAAAAGAAAACAGAGACGCTCGCGAACAACTTTTAGTGGTGAGCAGCTAGAAGCTTTGGAAAGAGCTTTTGGTAGAACTCAGTATCCTGATGTGTATACAAGGGAAGAACTGGCCCAAAAGACTAAACTAACTGAAGCAAGGTAAATCACATTACTAAAACAGGAAAACACAGCTCAAAAGTTTGAGGTATATTTAAATAAAATCTTTAAAATTTTCTTACAGGTTAAATAAAAGGAATTTTTACTTACCTTTTGATAAAAACTTTTAAGGGTAGCCATTTTTTGAACCTCATACTCTTGTTTCTTTGATAATTATAATTAAATTTATTAGCAGGTAATGTTTTAGCAATTATTTTTCTTTTCAGAGTACAAGTTTGGTTTTCAAACAGACGTGCCAGACTTAGAAAACAACTAAACTCTCAGCAACTTAATGCTTTTAATACAATGTCGCTTCAAAGTGCCTTTCCTGCCGCTGTACAACATCAGTACGATGCTGCCGGGGCTTTCAACCAATCAGCGTGGACAGCGCAACAAAGTTACAGGTATGTAATTTTTTCTTCACTAAAATTAAATGTGTATATCCTGTACCTACTCGTTATATCAGGAATAAATATGAAAATAATCTTACCCACATTTATTTTTTTCTTTCAGCGCTGCTTTAAGCTCCTCTCTTACTCCCGCAACTGCCTTAGCTACAAATGCAACTAGTTTACCCCATGCATTGACTGCTACGACGATTGCAAGCAATTCTACGTCTTTAGGTGGTCCCACAAGTACTTCCACTACACCTCCAAGTAGTCAAAATGCAGCTCTTTACGAAAAAAGCGCTGCGTCTTTATATGGAGCTTACAATAGTGGCTCCACAGGGTTAGACAGCAACGTCAATCATCAGTTTGGCGCCTACAATATGGCTGCGCAAGTCTCTCCCAATCAGCATTCAGTGTCACCTGCGCAACAGAGTGCGGCTTGGGCTAGACATGCAGCTGCGATGACGCAGAACAACAAAGTGGCGGATAACCTGAGTAGCTGGCACGAAAATTATAGGTAAGTTAAAAATATTTTTCTGTAATTGAACATTTTGGGGCAAAAACCGGACAACCATATTTTAAAGTTGTTGGAAATTCAAAGAAAACTGTATAGCACACGAAGTATAATTATTATAAACAAAATTGTTTTTTTTTCTTGTATTTACAGTTCTTATAGCTAATATTAAAAGTCTTTTTAAAAAATAAAGGTTAAAGAAATTTTAAAAAATTCGGACTTGTCAAGTTTTGCCAAAAATAAACACAGTCATAGGCGGGTTCTTCTGAATTTCCGATATTTTTATGATGTCAGTCTCTTTGTCTAAAAAATTATCAGCTTTTTGAACAAATTTCTGTACCAAAACTCTAGCATCTTTTACTATATTTTGTTGAATTTAATGGGAAAAAACTGCTGCATATTTGTAATGAGAAAATGCTTTTAGTTTCTTAGTACAAAATTTGATATTGCTATAAGAACCGTCGACTCACAAAAATTCAATTAAAAATTGAAAATTTAAAAAAGCAAAAGATTTGGTTTATATTAGAAAGCTTTAAATAGGGGCTTAGAATGTTCGGTAAAGCCCGTAATAATATCAACAGGGCAATTTTTTTTTATTTCAACAAATAAACCTGCTAGACTACACACTTAACTGTTAGTTTGTAGCAGATGTTTATTGCGTGGTATATCCACGCAACAGATAGTTAAAACTTTTATTGCAGAAATCACACCATTTCAATCTTGTACGCTTTTTGCTCCAAATCATGTCGTCGATTATGTCCAAAATTTTTACAGCGACGGTAATATGTTTTGTACTTGTTTTTGCCCCAAAATAATATATATCGTCAGCAATGTTTAAAATTCTGATAGCGACGTTAATATGCTTCGGACGAGTATGATTTTTGAACCAATATATGGGTCTTTATTTAGATTTTTAGATAATACAGTTATTAAAGATATTTTGTTTTTGATCTAAAATTTCTTTTATTTTTTTAATATATAATAAAAAATTGAATACCTCGTAGATGGTTTTTATTTAGATTTTTTTCTTAATTCCCAAATCTACTTTGTATTCCTAACATAGCATCTGTTCACTCACAAACAAACTTTAATTATTCAGCTTTTAAAAGCCTGGCTATAATTAAATTCGTTACTGAAAATGTTTAAGTTTTATTTAGTATATTATGCCACTTTTTTGTATCAAAAACTATTTGAAACTTAGTTTGAATACCAAATTTATCATGTAGACAAGTTTAAATTTGACTTGTTAAAATCTTTGGGAATATTATACTAATTTAATTTAATAATAACAAAAATGTATTAAATTATTCGTATTTTTAATGTGTTTCTGTATGACTGGTATTAATTTTAATATTACTTAGCCCTCTAAGGCACGTTTGTCGGGTGAACAGGGTGGACTGATTTTTATTCCTAAAACAAACGCTTAACCTTATTTTTATGATTTTTTATTTCTTCTTGTTTCTTTTGTAATTAAGTCATTAATTTTTTAAAAAATATAAAAAATAATATTTCTTATTGACAATTTCAGTACTTTGAAATAAAATGGTGTTTCTGTTTTACGACATTTTTTTTTCACAGGTTTGCGTTATCTTTGACTTTTGACTCAACATTTATAAAAATTAAAACAACCAAGAGATCATGTTTTTTTGTTTTTTATTTGTTTTGAGCCACACTGTACAGGGTATTTCATTTAAGAGGAAAAAATGGCGTATTTTTTAGTTTCCTCCTATTTTAAGAAAAATTTAAGTTCGATGTATTTTAGCTCGGGGAATTTGAAAATCGTATTTAAAAATTAATTGCATGAAAAACAAAAGAATTACGCCACAAATGTTTTTCTTTTTTTTTTTTTTTAATGAAACACCGTATTTTTTATTATATTTTTGAATTCTATGGTTAATTCCAAGTGTTTTTTTTTATTAGGGGTACTACATGTTTATCTTTTACTGTTTTTAAGTTATTTACGCTTAAAAAGTCACATTTTTGGCTTATTTACTTAATTATCTCAATATGAAATACAGGTAATGCAGGTAATTACCTGATACTTTAAAGTCTTTTTTTATTATTTTTTAAATTATCAATGTTTCTTCTTTTCGCTTCACTGGCATTTTCTCCACCCTTGTAATATAGCATTACTATTTGAAGTTTTTCATCTAACGAATATTTAATTTTAAAAAGCTAGTATTAAAATCCACCAATAGGTAAAATTTTTAATGACTTTAAAGTATAAGGTAATCACCTGTATTACTTTATTGTGTAGTGATATATTTAATTAAATAATATTAGCCGAAAATATGAATCTTTAGGCGTCTATAACCCAAAAACAGTTAAAGACAGACATAAAGTACCTGTAATAAAAAATACTTAGAATTGAGCACAAAATATACAAATATGATTATAAATATGATGTTTCATTTAAAAAATGCAACATTGATAGCGTAATTTTTTTGTTTTGCAATTGTTTTTTTTAATACGATTTTCAAATTTCCCAAGCTAAAATACATTGATTGGCTATCTTGAATTTCTTAAAAATATGGTGAAAGTAAAAAAATATGCCATTTTTCTCTTAAATGAAATACCCTGTACATACCTATTATAGTGACAAACTAAGATTTAAAATATTAAATAAAAAAACCCTATTTCTTCAGATCTTTAACAGGATTAGAAATATTTGTTATCTCATTCTTCAGTGACGCCAGTTGAACTCTGTTTTAATCCATTTATTTATAGTTAAGAATTAAGGACAAACCTGAACAAAGCATTATTCAGATTTTAGCTTAAGTTAATGCATTAAGATTTTTATATTTCCTACATATTATTTTTTACCATTCAAAACGTAAAGTATATGGCATCGGGATATGGATAAAAATATTTTTCGAAATATCATAAAATAGACCAGTCTATAATTTAGACCAAAATCTCGATCTGCGTATATCACGTTCACGACTGAAATTCACGCATACAGAACCGCATTATGCAGAAAATGAGCAAACAAAATTACACTCAGTCATTAAATAATTAATTGAGCAAAATTATTAACCAACAGCCCAGGGCCGGCCGATGCGGGCCAAGAGGGCTTTCATTACGATCGAGGCGATATTAATTACGCCAAGTAGCCCATTATTCATCAGGGTATCAATTATCGTTCAGGTACGGATTTACGGTGAATGAAATAATGTAAATATTTAGTTTAAATGGTTCACACGAGACTGATTAAAAAAATCTAAAATTTATTTGGTTTTTTAATTTTATCGAAAATATTGTTGAAAATTATGAAAAAAAATCTTGTAAAAGCCACATTTATTACTTTAGGTACAAAACGCGGAAGACGCGTTGTCGGCACTATGTCCAAATCATATAAACGCGGGAGCCTCGTTGGCAGTAGTGAACGTGTTAATATTTTCACAGGTGCTTTATTTAACTGTCAAATTTCTAATACTATCGTATCCTAATTTTTTAATAAATTTAAATGATATTGATTTATTTGCTATAGTCTTTTAATGAGCTATTAAATAGGTATAAAATAATAACCTTAAAAACAAGCTTTTTCATGTTAATCATATGAGAAATTAATAATTATGCGGGACCTATAAATATTAATATTAAAAGGGCTGTGAATTTCACAGGATTTTTTTTTTCATTATTTCCAACAAACTTTTTAATACAATTAATAAAGAAATGGATTATTTTTTATTCAGTTTAGTCTACACCCAAAGGTTGGTATGGTATTTACACTATCTTTTTTGCTATTTTTTTAAAATACTTTTTCCGAATGGAGAACATTTTAGGAATATTGTTAAAAATGTGTATGAATTAAAGCAAAAATAGTGAAGATACAGCTGTAACCACGCCTCAACAGTTACTCCTATAAAGGATTATGAAGTTTCTCACAACACACATGTTTAAAGTCATCCTAATATTAAAATTTTAAAAATTGTTGTTTTAAAATTTTTGCCTTGTAATCCTTAAATAATTGTTGCGTTTGTAACGCTGAAGAGTTTTTTTATATTTCATTTGAAGAAGAACGTAAAACGAAAATAGGCCGATTATTTTCCCAAAAATTGCATTTATCATTTGAAAGTGTTTCCAAATAGCAAAAACTTAAATATAAAATCTACAAAGCCCTTCCAGCGTTACCTTGGGAAAATGATTATTTAATGATTGAAACAACTTCTTAAGGCTAGGCATTTTATTTTAAATCAACCTACATCATAATAATTTTTTATAAATTTTTTTTTTTTAATTTTGGACCTTATAATATGCTTTACATATATTATTTTAATTTTTCTTTTAAATTCAAATACAGTGTCTCCAGAAAGCTTTAGAAAAGCTTAAATATCTCACAGAATTTTAAGCCAAAAAGACTAAAACTCGGTACTTTAGGGTAAAACCATACTCTAAGTGTAAAAAGTAATACCTACGCACTTTACACCTATTATTTTTACAATTTACAATCAAACAAAATAATATTTTGTTTAGTTGATTTTATATATAAAAAAAGATAATATATAGTGAAAGAAATCTAAATTACACCTGCAATCAGAGGACACAACTTTTTTTTTTAAGTAGTTTTATATAAACAGTGCAAAAATGTTTTAATCTAAACCTAATTTTTTAAAACTTATTAGACAATTAAGGCTTTGGATATACTGTATAAGCAATGGTTTATGGTATATCGGCCAGTAATGCAACAACAAAACAAGCAATATTAGTCACTTATGTTTACATGCCGGTAATCGCATTAGACTGCCTCTTGTATAATTGCTGCAGATAACTGCCATATGTATAATTAATTAGCTGATTCTGTATACGTATACTTTGTTACTACTTTGTTATCTAGTTTTAAATTACTTTTGTAATTTTGGATTTATTAATATAAATTTATATATGTATCTACCAACAACAACTTTAACTTGGATCGGTCTAAAGGTTAACCATTAATACAGCTGCGCCATCACACTAATTCACATTATGACAGTACGTGGCATACTGCCATGTGTGGTTTAGATATAAAATATATATATAATTCAAAACTAAAATTAAATTAAAAACAATAAATCTGACCGCACTAGTGCGGAAAAGTACAAAAATTTTGAAAGAAATATATGCGAGTCGCAATGAAGGATTTTCATGCACTTCATGTTTAAAAGAAAATTTGCTTTGGTCAAATCAAATCAAGAGGTTTAGGAAACATGTTCCGCAGACAGCAATGCTTCCACATAAAAAAAAATACTTTAATCCGCTATTAATTTGCAAAATTCCACAAATTATACATTTATCAACAATAATAATAAGTACGTATAAGTAGGGTATTAGGTAACATTTAAATAAAATAAAAAAATAAATAATTTGGTTTTTATATTTTCTCTACGCTCGTAGGTAAAATAGCATTCCTAACACGTACCAAAAGTGCCTTTTCCGCACTTTACTGCTTGACCGAACTTCGCTACGCGTCTTTCGGTTAACTGCAGTCGCGTGTGGAAAAGTGGCACTTTAGCACTAGTTAGTAAATACAAGGTGTCCCGTATCGTTATGTTCAAATTTTGGGAACGTAAAGTACACTTCTTTTCAAGTAAAAAACGCAAAACTTGTATATCCATTTTTATTTTTTTTTTTTTTTTTTTGAGGTGGACATTTTGAAAATATTATCAATTGACCTTTTTTTAAATAAAATATTTTTTTATTTACTTTACGAACTTATTTTTAGTATTCTTTATTTACTTTTAGTATTATCTTAGTATTATCTTCAAATAACATTCATGGGCGTGTAACTTTGAAATAAATAAAAATGGATATACAAGTCTTGCGTTTTTTTACTTGAAAAGAAGTGTACTTTACGTTCCCAAAATTTGAACATAACGATACGGGACACCTTGTATATTATTTAAATAAATGCTTAATTACCTTTAAGATGAGTCAACACAAATGAGTAGTTGGGAAACAAATATACTTAATTTATGGCCATTAGAATACGAAATAAATATTAAAATAATAAGGATTTTGCATTTTAATAATTGCTCTAGGACTGTAAGAAATTTTTTCATATTAAGAATGTAATTATTTCTTTTAAAAGTAAGAAAATAGGTTTTAGTAACAATGGAATTTTTAGATATTGAGACAACAATTTCAGTATTATTGAATCCGAAAAGTTCTTGCCCCTGGCCTGGCTCTTCCACTTCAAGACTCCACGGCTTGTCACTGAAATAAATTCTCGCAGATACCCGGTACTACTACAGTACGCAATCATTGAAAATCGTGCTAAACAAAATTATACGGTACCTTCTTAATGTCCGATCGTACCGCTCTTTACTTACGGCTAAAAACTGCTTCTTGGGCTACCGGAATGAATTATTATTTATTCGCCATTGATTAATTATGGACTATCGGTCGGTTCGAATTACGAGACCTTCGGTAATAACCGGTCATGGTTAGCTATGGTGGGAAATTAGTGTACGGCCTGTCAGTCTGTTTTAATTTCATTTTTTATGACCGGATCTACCCGTTGCAAAAATTAATTAAGGAATATTACGAAAATTGTGCGAGAAATTAATTGTTAGAAAAATTGTTTTAAAGCCGGAAATTAAGCCTTTTTCTAGAAGCGAGTTAAAAGGTTGAGAAACATAATAAAGATAACGTAATTTTTTGTTTTCGTTTTGTACATTCTGGTTACGTCACCTAATAAAATTTTACCTGAGCTGACCCTTTTTTTCTGGTTTGGTCCCCTGGACAAAATGCATAATTATTTTTTCTTGTTGGGTACCCTAAAGGTGTACATATGTATAATTTAATAATTTAGACAGACATATTCATTCTAAGTTTACATGAGCGCTGTAATGCGCATTAGCCAAATGCAAATTTAAATAAAACCCATGGGTAAAGACTCGTAAATCGGTGACAATCTTATTGTCATTACAATAGTTCTGTTATTATTACAGAGTATGGTTAGTTCTGGTAAGCAACGCCTTGTTTTAAATTCTTTAATTAAACCCAAGACTACTACACACTTTATAAATCCACTAAAAAATTATATTCCCACCTTTAGAGTACCAAACAAGACATAGATAATTATACATTTTTGTCGAGGTGACCAAACCAGAAAAAAAAGGGTCAGGTAATTTTTTTAGGTGCCGAAACAAGAATGTACCAAACCGAAATAAACCAATTTCTTTTTATTGCCGGATTACACGTTAAGACATTTTTTTATTTACCATAAATTATTAGTTTTAGTCTTCTACCAGTTAATTTTACCATAAAAATAATATATAATACTGCAATTAAGTCGACAAAAACAGTTTATATATGCCACGAAATTAACAGTTATAAGAAGTTTTGTTTTTGATATCCCTAATATGAATTTTAATTACCCAATTTTTTGTCCATTTTCAATTCGCCGTTTGGACGTCATTTTGGCGTCGAAGAAGCCTTTAATATCTTTGACTTTTCACATCATAAGTTCACAAAACTAATCAACCACCAAGATTTCGTAAAAAGTTTTTTCTTAAACATTAGTTTTTAGTTAGTTAATATTTAAAACAGAAAAACAGTGGTATAATTTACAAATAAATATTCTTCGAACTGACTCAACGCCCAAATGGCCCCGCCGAAAAGGCCACGCCAAAATGGCGGCGTCCAATATTAGCATTTGCGGATCCATGTATCTAAAAACAATTTATCTTAGAATGACTTACAGAATCGTTTGGTAAATTGATAGGGTTTTACAACAGAGACCGAAACAACTACCCACATACTGTCAGAGTGTGAGGCATTGGATCACAAAAAACAGGATATCTTCGGGGATATTGGAATGCCTCCGAAAATACATTCGGTATGCACCAAGTAGACCTATACCGTCTTTTTTAAGGAACTAGGGTAATGAAATGGGTGCAATGAAACGGAAGTATGGGATAATTAGCCTTCTGGTTGCAGCACCACCGGACATGAAGATGGATCTCTGAAAACCAAAAATAGAAAATTGATGGAATCAGTCCAAGGAAAATAAACTTTTTAATAAGGAGCACTCAATTTTTTATATTTGTCCGAAAATATAGGTTATGTTTGTGACGTCACCTTTATTCCATAATATTTTTTTATCTGACAAAATAAACCAATACTTGCATACCATAAAATAAAATAACTAAAAAAGCATAAAAAAATTGTATCTTACCCTTAATAACGACTTAAACGTAAATTTTCTCTAAAAAAGTATCCAAAGGTCAGAGACCCCTGTTTATTTTCCTTCTTGGTTGATTTGTACAAGCTTATTTTTTAAAAGCCCTTTTAGAAGGTCTTATCCGACATTAGCTAACTTTTAGTTTCGGTTTAACTGTCATTTTCCTTATGTGTAAAAATGCAAAGATAAAAGAAAAGAGCATATATGTAGAACTGACGAGTTGGAAAGACCTATTTGATTTGATTGCTTATAATTTGTACGTGTAAACGACGGTGTCAGGTCTCACTCCGTACGCTCTTTAGTTTTTCTGAAAATATTGGATGGATAATGTTTCACAATGTCCAAAAATCACTATTTTTTGGTTAAGCTTTAATAAGATTTATAAGGAAATGATGAGAACTAAACGGATCGTGAAAAAAACTGTAGTTCTGATCTAAAATGAAACTGGAACCGAAACTAAAACTGAACAGTGAACGGACATAAAAGTGTAGAAGAGCCTTTAAACAGATAGTTCAGCTACTATGTTGCAAATTAGGAAAAAGTAATTATATTCCCCAATTGATTTATATAATCACAACTCCTCCCACCCGCAAAGAAAGTCTGTGTACGCCACCGAACAATGACAATACTTAAAACGAGATTAACTAATTACGGGGTCGTCCACCAACAACAAGAACACATAACATATATATGAACATTGTAAATTTGCAAAAGATACAACCGATACAATGCCGCCTTCCAGGAAAGGCGACTTTTATGATTAAACACGAAAGAGAAATAAAATTGCTAACTAAGCAGTTCTTGATAACAGCAAAAAGCCATAACTTACACTGTTCTTTACACGGTTTAAATTAACTTGGACCGTGTATTGAATATAATAAGAAAACCGGCTCCATTGTTAAGCTAGGATATATTAATCGTAAGTTATGTGTAGTTAGTGTTTAGCTGTCAAGGAATTCTGCGCATGCAGAAATAAATTACTTAACTCTGCTGGTTTATTGCTGAAAGTTCAGTGATATACATAATATTCTGACATATAATAAGTTTTATTTGGAGCTTTCTAAGGTCTATATTTTTTACTTTTATTTTTATATTAGAGGTGAAACAAAACAAGAACGTTCTTATTACTGACATCGCTAACACAAGAAAACATCTCATCTGGTCGAAGAGAATAATATCTTTATTGATCATAACCTTGACAAATAAGGGTTAAATCATAAACATTAAAAAAATAAATTGACCTTAAAAAATTAATAAAACTCACTAATAAGTAAAGAATAAAAAAGTTTGATAATAACATATGGTACTAAAGTATAAAAACCTTTTGTTTATTTAGGTAATATTATTGAGTATTTAAGCACATGTGTTAAGTTTTTAAAGTCAGGTAATTTTTCTTGTTAATTTCTTGGTTTTAAATATAATGTTTTTACTATTAAATCAGTAAATATACACTAACAGACAACTACCTCTTTTAGTTCGTAGTAGATTCGGTGAATGCATTCCTTATCTCTATTTTTTATTATTGTTTGAGCACATACCACTCTAGAGGCAGCTTTGCCGCACGAACAACGTACGGCAGAGAGAAAAATAGGTCTATTATCTTTTTCTACCGCGATCCCGACTTGATATTTTTTTATGGGACCACCGCGGAAGAGCACACTCTTTCAAATAAAAAATAAAATTAGTCCACCCATGCCGGAGTAATCGCTTAACATACACACACACAAAAAAACCAAACAGTTAAATTCAGAACCTCCTCCTTTTTGAAGTTGGTTAACAATGAAAATGATGTTTCTCTTATTTTATCCAATCGGATGCTGGCATTTTCATATGTTATAATGACGACAATCCCAATTTTTCATTTCCCTTTCTGTAAGCCAGGCAGCCATCAGGGCGAGTTCCTGTAGGATGAGCTCCAAGCTAGTGCAGAACTATGTAGTTGCCCTGGAAAAGGTGGGTGCTTTCAAGAAGTTAACTATACCCTATGTACCAGGACATGAGGGCCACCAAGGCCATGAAGACACTGATAAACTGACGAAGCAGGGTTCTGGTAGGGCAACCGTAGGTCACGAGACCTACTGTTGTATTTCGTCATGCCAAGTATCATGTCATCTTGTAGATCATGGATCATGAGGTTATCCAAAAACTGGTAGAAAAAGACAGTAGCAAGAAAAAAACATCATACCGGTATACTCTCTGGAATTACCATAAGACCTTATGAATTAAAACTGGAAGGCAGTAAGAATTATGGTGGATCAACTAACAGATTATAACAAACCAAATAAACACCTGAAAACAATTGGTCTGGCAGAAGAAAATGTATGTATCAGGTTATAGAATGGCAGCTGGGAGCCAGGCTTAGCGTGGAACGAGGGTATAATGCTACTCTGAGGCCGTTGTGTAATTTGCAGGGCTGATTTAAAAAGAAGCTGAGTTTTAAGTTGTGAAGTCTGATTAAAAGCCGGCTTAAATAGCGTGCTCTAATGTATGGATGAGAGGATACAATGGATAAATTATTATAATATTGAAATATCCAGAAATTTGCATTTACATTAACAGTATTAGTTTAACAACAAGGAGGTTCCTAACTCGCCACGTATGTTTTGGTTAGTTCTGGTTAGGTCTTTTTATGTATATTACGCGATTACTTACGTCAATTGTAGACCGATTTTAATTTTTTTTTCGCGGTGGTTTCATAAAAAATCCAGGTCATGATTGCAAGAGAAAAAGGTACTAGACTCATTGTTTTCTCTTGATATATTCTCAAACATCAGGGATGTTTATTCTATGAGTACTAGCGCCACCTATTGGTGCAATGTTACACAAATATTACTTTTATATACATTACTAGCTGACCCGGCAAACGTTGTTTTGCCATATAAATAATTTTTAAGTAATTTTCAGCCTAAAAATTTAAAAAAATGTTAAGGTGGACAACCCTTATCACTAAGGGGTATGAAAAATAGATGTTGGCCGATTCTCAGACCTACTCAATATGCTCACAAAATTTCATGAGAATCGGTCAAGCCGTTTCGGAGTACGGGAACGAACATTGTGACACGAGAATTTTATATATAAGATATTAAATTTACTTTTTGAACGAACTGAAAGAGAGACTAAAGTAAAATGCACAGAGTCGTATAATTTGATTGATTGATCTTTTTTTAATTCTGTTTTATTAAGAAATTAAACAAACAAAGATTTTAAAAACCAGAACTAACCATTACCCTTCCCCCAATGTGACAGATTTCTATAACCGTCTGTAACGTTCCAGGCCTATCAAATTTTACGTCCCTGTGCTTTTTAATGTAGTCTAGAAAGAGGCACTGGGTAGTGTTTTTTAGTGTATTTTTACCGATTTAATAGTAATATTAATAAATTGAAAAGCAAAAATAAATAAAACTAACTAAAAAGTTAAAAATATTATAAAAAAGGGTCGGGTAATAACTACTAAATAAACAAAAGCTTTTTATACTATAATACCACATGATATTACACGACTTTATTTTTATATTTTTGTTATTATTATTACCATTTTAGTAAGTTTTAAATCATTTTTTTAAGAAGTGTCTATATAAATTTATTTATTAAAGTGTTAATAAAGAACAATATCTAATTATAAAAAATGAAATGAAAAATTATTAACGTCTTACTTTTTAATGTACAAGGTTCCAAAGATTATCTAAAAGGTATATTCAAAAATACCTCATGAAATACACCATTACGGTTAAAACTATTAGGTTAGGGTTTTGTTATTTGTAAATTAAAATAATTTTTCTTTGTTACAGCCTCTTTGCCAGCGGAACCCACTATGGAGCCCATTCACCTACAGAGGCAAAATCTGGATACCCATATTTTGGAGCCATGGAAATGTGTTCTAGCAGAGTTCACTAAATAAAAAAAAAGTAAGAAATGTTCAGTGTTAAGTGTACCTTTAAAGATTAGAAAAATCAAAATTGCGCTTAGAATAAAATATGTATGTTAAAAAAACTATAGATAAATTGTAATGAAATATTAATAAATGCTAATTAGCGTGTACTTATTAAATTAATTATTTTGCGAAATGTGTTCACACCTAATACCAAAAATTAAATACTTAAATCCATATATCATAATAATAAAATTTCTAAATATAGATCGAAAGTGGCATTCATGGGATATTTATTGTACTAAGACAAATCGCAATAAGCGGAAGATTTTTTTGCAATATTAAATTTTGTTTTAGCTTTTTTGTTTAAATTTAAATTATTCTCTTTTGTATTTTTCGAATTTACAAAAATAAACCACCTAATTAAGAAAAATTACAGAAATAAAAGACGAGAAATTTAATAAACATGGTCCAGTTTCATCAACATTAAGGGTGTATAAAAATTTTTAAAAAATTTCTACTATTTTTAATAGAACAAACATAAGTCGACGGCTCAACTACCTAAAAAATTATTGTTTTAATTTTGATAGTGCTTTTTATCTCTTGTAAAGATATTCACAACTGAGACACACCTAATATATCCACACTTGTGATTTGGTGAAAAGATATTCTCTAAAATCAATCAAACAATTTTAAAAAGAGAACCTTTTATGCAGGTCTAAAAAGTAAAATTACCTAAACCTATAAAATAATATTATGTTTGTTGATGATGAATTTTTATATTTAAAAGTAATAAATATTCCACAAGGCAAGTAGCAAGAAATATCAAATACCAAGTTTTATAACAAATTACAGTTTTATGATTTAAGTTACTCTAGGTTTATTTATGTTTTGTTTAATGGCTTTACACAAAAAAATATCTATAATATTGTTTCTTGTCCTTATTAGATATGTATTTATTTTTAATTTATTTGTAAAGTAAAACTTTTTAGTCTGGAACGAATATTGTAAAGGTAAATTTAAATGAAGAAAACTGACAAAAATTAATTCGATTTTCTAACAGTTTTTAGCTACGAACAGTCCAAAGTCGGTCTATATAGGGTCGCGACATTCGGCCATATTGCTTTGACGTGTTATGACGTCACATCTCCCATTTTTCGGCCATGTTGTTCAGGGCCGGAGATATACAGTTTATTGTATTAGTAGAACAACCGTTTACACAACAGTTTTTAATTATTATTAAGTTGTAAATTCTTTTACTATAAATAAAAAACATTTGGAATTATATCTTTCAACAAATATCACTTCCAAAAGAATGCAAAATGAAATGCGCAAATTCTAGACGCTACTGGATTGATCATAAGCTTTGGTTTTACCCAGTCTTGCAAACTTTTCTCCGTGGAGTGCCCTTCCTTGCGTCCCCGACTTTGAACCGCCTAAAAGATGAGAATATGTCGCAACCTTATAAATATAAACTAACCTTGCGAACAGTCCATCTTTACTTATAGATAACCTTAAAATTTTCTTTGGCACTATTTTCTTATTATATTGTATGATATTATTTGTAAAGGTGGTTATTAAATATTATCCTACTTGTTATATACAGTACCGCGACAACTAAGTTGTTTTCGACATCGCTCAAACTATAACAGATGCAGGGACTTAAATATAATATACAGGGTAAGTACAAAACGCTAATGTTTGTTTTACTCTTTCAAGCTTCTTTGAATATATAGCAAAAAAATAACATAGATGTTACAAATTTATATTTCTCAGAGTTTTGGCGCAGTCGAAAGCAAAATTGTTGTTAAGGGATCTTATATTGGCAAGCACTATAAAGACATTTTTAATGATCTTTTTGTTGTAGCTTTAATAGGCAGTATACAAAAATATGAGCATATGTAAATCGTTTATATAAATTGTACATACCTATTTTGTATATTACTTGTATAATAATTGTAATTGTTTAATAGACAATGTCTTAAACTTGGCTTAAGTTTTAGTGAAATGAAGTTGCTGGATTCTACAAATACAACTTGAAAATATTTTTTAATAATATAATTGTAAATCTGTTTTTGAAAGTTTAAAATATTTCTTTTACCTACAAAAATGTATTTAACTTTACTTATAATAAGATTTTAGTTCCGGTATCCACAGTAGAATCCACACCTATTTCTATGCAATATATTTAAATCTACCTATTAGATGTAAGTTTTAAATAGCTTTTGTGTAAACATAAAACTAAAATGTAAATATAGGTTAGGTAGCTGTGACTAAAATATAATAAACTGTTTTAAAATAAATTATTTGTCTTTTATTATTTCCTATACACCTGACAATTTTAGGCAATGCATAAAAATGTTACTTTGGTGTAACGATGTCTACAATTTGTAATGGTTAAAGTATTCTATTTAAAACATTTTTGTTTAAAATGTTTTATTTAATGTAGTTGCATTTAAAAAATTTAAAAACTAAGAATATGAAACACACTCAAGAATCCGTTATTAAAAAGGTCTTCTATGACTATTAGTTACACATGATTTATATACATCGTTCCACATTAAAATTTTATAGGCAATTCTTTGCCAATTGGTGGCAACAAAACGAGCTAAAACCAAAAAAAAGGGTTTTTATCACACCACATAACAAAATGAATATTACGAAATAATATTCTCGTGCTTTTGTTCTTTTGTTAGATAATAAATCAATATCCTCATTCACTTTCGGACATAAGTAGTGAACAAGAGGTTAAAGTGTGTGCATTTGTAAAAAAGTAATTTTTGTTTTTGCTTTAAAAATTTCGAAGAACTTAGCATTTTACAAAACGACCAGGGTGTTATATTTTAAAAAGAAATCATTATAAAGCTTGAAAAACTAAAAACACTTAACAGATTTTTGCAGAAGATCAAATCAATTATATGGAATTTTTGAAACCTTAAGAGGAAAAACAGATCAACACGCCGAATTTACAAATACCATTTTATTTACAGAGAAATCATCTTTTTCTCTGTTAGGTCGACACAGTTCTTCAGCCCTGAGTTATTGGTGTTAGGAAAATCTGCATTTAAGTCTAAAATTTCGAAATTAGCACTCGTAAAATATTTGGGCCGGCATTTTAGGCACCAATATTGGGCACCTTTTTTATTAATAGTACCTCTAATACTAAAAGGTTTTTTCGCCTTTGGTGGCAAAATATTATTTCAAAGGGTATATTCTCCAATCTTACTTCACAGTGTAAAATGCGTGATTGATATAATGTCTTCAAGATTAGAGAATCGTCGGACAGTTGTTTGAAATTTGGATGTTATTTTGAGAAGTTGGAACATTTCTGAAAAGGTTTTTTTTCCACAAGAGGAACACTACCATGGCCAAAAAAGGTGTTGCTCCTTTTTTGGACTATTAAAAAATATATTCAAATAAATATGGGTAACATAAAAATATAAACGGGATATACATTTGAAAGAATTGCGGCTTAAACTAACTTATTTGATACCTTAGTTCGATATTGTAACAAGTCAAACATGGCTATACAGCGTGTCTTCGAAAGTTCTTACCAAATGGGAAACTTTTTAATTATTAGGTTTAAAAAAGTGTCTCTTTAAAAAAGTCCTGCTTGATAAGAAAATACATTTTCACAAAAATATTTGTATGTTGGATATGCAGGGTGGCCTAAAAAGACTTGATTTTAAATTATGATACAGGCTACTTTTTTACTACGGTAAAAACCTTTATGGGGATTTTTTATGTCATTTAATAAAGAAAAGTTCCTATAAATATATGTTTGAAGGTGCTTTGTTTCTGAGATACAGGGCGTTAATTATTTTTTAAAAAGTCGGTTTTTTATAATTATCTTAAATAGGAAGCCAGATACAAAAAAATGTATATATATATAATAATAACAATAAACAGTTCTATTTTAAGTTGCTTTATAGAAAAAAATACAAAAACCACATAAAAAGCCAGTGGCATACATTTTTCTCTCAATAAAATTGGCTGTTGTGCCCACTGAGACGCTACTGGACCCAATAAAGTTAATTTAGTTGGAGCAAAGACAATTGTAGTTTTACTATAGACTCCCAGAACAATGGTAAATTTTTGGCATCAGTTTGGACGCTGGCTTGGCTGAATTTATAAAGCGGCAAATTATACGTACTGTTTAAGTGTGTACTCAATGGATACCCGCTTCATATATTCCACGAAGCGAGCGTCCAAGCTGATGACCAACATTTCTTCATAAAATTATATAAGAATCACCATTTAAACTTTCATACTGTAGTTCGAAAATACCCTGTATTTTAATTTGAAAACAAGTCTTTCTAAGCCATCCTGTAAATTCAACATATAATTGTTTTTGAAGAAATGTATTTTTTCATCAAGCAGGACATATTACATATTTTAAACGGGCCTCTATGAATTACATTTTTAAAATATCGAATTATTTTTTTATTAAAATTGGTAAATAGAAGAATTAAAAACGTTAAAACTCTAACTAATAACTTCAATTTAAATTTTTTGTACTTTTTACACTATTGAACAAAGGTATTCATTTGTGAATCCACTAAACCCACACATATTCGTTAATATTTAAGGGTTAATAGCGCCACATTTCATAAATAATTTTATATCAGATTGGGCTATTATAAGGCATAACAAGATGTACTACCTAAATGACTCAGAAAAACAAGTATTAAGTAGTACGAATTTGGAGATAAAAAAAGAGTATGAAAGTTGCATTTTTGGTTTTGGTTCACTAACCTTTTTAAAAAGTTGTTTTTTTGTAAAATTAATATTAAAAACCTTAATTGAAGATATGTTCTATGTTGATTGAGCGGATTCATTTATTGGATGGTCTTTTCTTGGGTACACGCCTAAAAAGAATGTGACCGGCCAGTTTATAGGGATCAATAGGGCTGAACAGGGTCAGCTCGTATACCCTGGAACCAGGACCGAAGCGGTCCCATTCTTTCCAGGCGTGTACCCAACAAAAAGACCATCCATTAAAAACCTTTTCCGTTTGGCAAATTTAAAAAGACACACTTTACAAAAATAATTTCTAAAATTGTCTGCACTTTTTCCTACACATAGATTTATTTATAACATTTATACAGGGTGATTTAAAAATCGATCACAAAACTTAAGGGGGTGATTCTACTTGACAGAATAAGGGTAGAGTATCCTATACATTTTTTAAAAATGTCATTCGTTTTCGAGTTACAAGCCGTCAAAGTTCAATTTTTATTTTGGTTTTTTCGCCATATTGCATGTATTTTTTAACCAATCCAGTTAATATTTGGCACACAAATCGAGCTTTGCAGATTCTAAAATTTGTTCTAAACTTTACGGGGCGATTCTACAACAAAAAATAGGAACAAAACTTTATATAAACATATGTCCTAAACGTCTTCATTTTTGAACTACGGTGTGTTAAGTATTTAAAATAAACTTTTTTTTAAATTTTTAACACCCCGTAGTTAAACTAAGATGTTGAGATACTGGACACCCTGTATGTATGTAGTTAATTTAATTGAAATTGATGAAAACTTTGATGTCTATTGGTGCCTAAACGGTAAGGTTTATCGACTTTAATAAAGAGTACCTTATTTTTTAAATTTTTGATTGTTTATAAAATGGCGCCCCCAGGATTGCAATATCTGCCAAAATAAAAAGTTATGATGTAAATAAGTTTTAAGTTTTTAGGTAAAGTGCCCTCTGGCGGTATTTAAAAAAGTACTTTTGTCTTAAAATTTTAGAATCTGCAAAGCTCAATTTGTGTGTCAAATATTAACTGAATTGGTTAAAAAATAAATGCAATATGGCGAAAAACCAAAATAAAAGTTAAACTTTGACGGCTTGTAACTCGAAAACGAATAACATTTTGAAGAAAAAATTATATAAAGATTTACCCCTATTTTGTTAAGTAGAATCACGTCCCTAAGTTTCGTGATCGATTTTTGAATCACCCTGTATAATGGCAAAAGTGAGGTCATACAGCTATATCCTTATAGCCAAGCGTTATTATTTTAAAAGTAGTATGGGGCAGCTTACGATACCACACATAATAATTACCTACATATAAAAAAATAGTTAAGTAAGTAATAGGTAAACGACCATTAATTTAAAAGGATTTTAAACATCCTACACATTTACATTGGTACTACAAAATTATACATGTAGGTTTGTAATATACTGGTGTAAACTGTCATTAGGGGTAACGTAAAAAACTAGGACAAAAAATTGCTTTAATAAATTAAACGTAATCTTAAAGGTGGAAAATAAAATAACTATATAAAAAATACATTGGCAAGTCTATGTTATAATTTGTTATATGTTATTTTTTGAAAACTATTGGAAAATATAAATTAATATTTTAACCGCCGAAATTATATTTATATTTATTCAAAAATCTCGCAATCACGCAAGGTATATCTTCAAACCTCGCACAGCTACAATTTATGGGATTAGTATATTCAAAAGGGCGCCGAAAATACAAAATTTTGGTAAAAAATATTGATTACTTTTATTATAAAACGAAACACATTAAAAAATTAATAAAAAGCGTATTAAATCATGTAAAAAATACACAATTTTTTTTAAATTGGTTGATTTTTTTCGATTTTTCAGATTGTCAATTTTTGCAACATCATTCTTTTTTAATTCTAAAAGAATTAGGAAAATTTTTTGACGTTATGAACTTTTTATTTCTAACTCTTATTTATAAATCCATTTCATTTCAAAAAAATCTAAAAATACGGAAAGAAGTTCTAAGAATATGTCAAAAGATGCTTCTAAATTTGTTTGGATTTAAATAAAAAGGTTTATTGATTTTGCAAAAATTGGCCATCTAAATGATCTTAAAATGATGGGTTTTCTTTAGTTTTAAAAGAATTGCTTTAAAATTTAGGCTCAAGTAGAAGCTCCAAACTACTCTTCACAAGTACTATATTACCAGGTAAAAAAGGCCGATAACATCATATTTTTTACAGTTGTCAACTGGAACACGAATGAGGTATTTTAAATTTATTAGAAAGTGTTTTCTTGACTTTTGTGATGCTCATAATTTTCTGACATAAACATCTATGTATAAGAAAAGAAAAATGACAAAGTGCGCAACCAACAAGTGCAGCTAAAAGAAAATCGTGGATGGGTGGCAAAAAATATTCCTCGGCAGGGAGAAGGTAAAAAGCTTAACCGAAGAAAAGTCTCCTCCAATCTCAACAAGAACGTGTTAATAAAAGTATAGACATAGGTATAAATACTTTTAAAAAATGATCTCTATTTCACCTTGTATTGATTTCCTATTTTTTTAATCAATTATAGGTCTACAATTAATATCATATTATATTGTGTATTTTTATCTTTTATATGTCTTATTTTTTTAAATAAATTAATCGGAAAATTGTCTAGAAAGTTGCGGCAACTCCAATTTTGACGAAATTTGGTATAAGGGTTTTTCCGGGGCGCTGATCATGAATCTGAAATAAAATTTTCGAAAACGTTTCATTTTTGAGATATTTATCATCAAGGTTAAAATTTAAACTATTCCTGATTTCACCATATTCCGCCTTCTTTTTAAACAAAATTCTTGATATAACACTAAATTGGCACACAATATTTTATGAACATTTTTAGTTATTTTACACGATTTTTTTACTAAATTTCAAATTTGTTACTCCTAAAACGCTGAAACCATGCATACACCTATTTTCAAAATGTCAGATTCGTGATCAGCGCTCCAAAAATCCCCCGTATACCAAATTTCGTCAAAATCGGAGTTACCGCAACTTTCTAGACAATTACCAATTAATCAATTACAAAATCAATGATTTATTTTTTCTTCAGTATTGGGTATATTTAAAAACCTGTGTCATCTAATTAAAAATTATCTGAAGGTAAGAAACAGTAGCCGTTCTAGCCCTAGACCGTCTGCTGTCATCGCCAAAAGTAATTAGGGAGTCTAGCGCGTCTGCTGTTACTGAATATGCATCCCAGTATACCGATATTGCATTCCCTAACATTGTCAAAAGCTTTTACCAAGTCCATACACATAGCCGAATTGAAATATTTATTATTTAATGATTCAAGGATATTTACGATTACTTAAAAAATCGACCTTATGGCAGACTTTCTTTTCCTAAAACCTTTTTATTAAGTACAACTTAGGTAATTAAAAACAAGCTTTAGAAGTTGGAAAAGTGTGCATGTTATTTTACCACATAAACACACTGCAGCATTTTACTATTAGCGGAAAAATAAAAACGTCCCCACTGGGTTGGGTCTCTAAGGCGGCCGCGTGTCCATGACGAATCCGCGAGCGAAAATAATCGCGAAAGAATGCCGCGACCAGCCGGTCCGTGTTCACAGGTGTCTAAACTTTACGGCCAAGGTATAGTCGAGAATAGAACTATATTTTTACGTTATAATTATTTAAAATCGTAAACTTATTTCCGTGTTTTTCTGCTAATCAAAAAAATATGATAATTTTAGAATTACAATTTCGTCCTAACATTCGCATCAAGAACGTGTTAGTGTACCCAGACTACCCAGGCAATATAGATTATCAACAACTCTTTTAAACTTAAATATTGGGTGTCAGCCTTTAAGCTTTCTTAAGTACATTAGGCACAATACAGCGTGACTTCGGAAGTTCTTACCAAATAGGAAACTTTTTAATTATCAACTTTACGAAAAAAGTGCTCCTTCACTAAAAGTCTTGCTTGATGAGAACATACATTTTCACAAAAATATTTGAAGGTGGGATATACAGATATCGAACTTTAAATGGCGATTTCTTATGTCATTTTATGAAGAAACAATTCTATAAACATATGGCCGGAGTTGCTTCGTCTTTGAGATACAGTGCGTTAATTATTATTTTAAAAGTAGGTATTTTATAAATATCTTAAATACGAAGCCTGATAAAAAAAAATACCTCACTAAAAATTGTATTTTTAGTTGTTTTATAAGAAAAAATAAAAAACTACATAAAAAGCCAGTGGCGTACATTTTTCCTCAGTAATATTGGCTGTTGTGCCCACTAAGACGCTACTGAACCCAATAAAGTCAATCTAGTTAAAGCTTTACAAGCGCTTTATTACCTACCAAATATCAACTAAATCGGTTGACGCCCTCTATTTCAGAAACCAAGCATCACCTGACATAATATGTCAGGTGATGCTTGGTTTCTGAAATAGAGGGCGTCAACCGATTTAGTTCTGGTTATTATGTTCATTGGAACTTTTCTTCATGAAATGACATAAAAAATCACTATTTAAAGTTTCGTGCCATAGTTACAAAATAGCGTATATCATAATTTGGTAAAAAGTCTTTTTTAAGCCATCCTGTACATCCAACATACAAATATTTTTGTAAAAATGTAGTTTCTCATCAAGCAGGACTTTTTATGAAGAGGCACAATTTTTTTGTAAAGTTAATAATTAAAAAAGTGTTCCATTTGATAAGAACTTCCGAAGACACGCTGTAGTATATTTCCTAACTAGTGCTGAAAGTGCCACTTTTCATCACGTTACTGCAGTTGACCAAACGACGCATAGAGGAGTTCGGTTAAGCAATAAGTGCGGAAAACGCCCTTTCGACATGTTTTAGGCCTCTGACACGATACTAAGCGTCAGCGTCAGCGGCCAGCGTTGAGCGGAAAATGTGAGAGTGCTGTTTTTGATCTTTATGCGAGAGTAAAATAACTTGTTTCTTTAAATCAGCCGCTCGACGCTGACGCTGGATATCGTGCCCGAGGCTTTAGGAACGCTATTTTTCTAATTCTAAGAGCGTAGGGAAAAAATAAAACAAAATCTTATTATTATTTTTTTATTTTAACACAGTGCTTTCTAATACCCTTCTTAAACCTATTAATATTGATGGTAAATGTACAATTTGTGGCATTTTGCAGGTTAATAGTGGATGGAAGGAGTATTTTTGTTGTGAAAATATTGGTGTCTGCGAAATATGTTTCTTTCAACTATTGAGTTGGTTTGGTAAAGGCAAAATTTTCTTTTAAACATGAATTTCAGGAACATCCTTCATTGCGACTCGCAAATATACGGTTCAATATTTTTGTACTTTTCCGCACTTATGCGGAAAAATAGTGCGGATAAGACTTTTCCGCACTAGTGGTAAGCGGTAAAGTAGTGCGAAAAAGTAATTGTTCGAATAACTGTGCGGTAGAGTGAACTGTTTCGCACGCGAGTAGAATGTTTTTTAAATTCTGCAATACGGTCATTTTGGAACTTTCTGTTTTTAACTTATTTTTCATATTGAAGATATGTTCTGTGTTAGTTAAACAAATTCATTTATTGAATAATACTTTATTGGGTAGGTACACGCCCATATAAACCTATGGTTATTAAAAAAATAATGAATTAATCTCCAAAACACTGACTGCATGGCATGTAAGATTAATTATTATTTAAAACATATAAGGTTGCTACATATAAGGCTGCAGAAACAAAATATGGCAATAAAACTGTACGTATTTAGAAAATAAACTTTTGTTATTATTGTGAAGAACCTAGAGTTTTATTGTGATTTTTTTCTCGTTCATTAGAAGTAGCAATTTTTTGTTTTAAATATTAATCTTTAAGGCATGCGCACATACGTCAGCATTGGACGGACGGGACGGTTCGGAAAAAATAATTTTGGTGAAATTAAATGATACACACGCACATGCGAGTCATGGGAAAACCAGAGGTAAGTGCTAAAAATTTGCGCGTTTTCACCCATGATAAAAAACCAGTAAGTTAAGATTATCCAGTAGGAATCGGCTTAAATTCTTGTCAAATAACTTAATTTATGACCTGTATTGCACATATGAAACGGTAATGGCCGGATTTTAATTCAAGTTGCAATATTCTCGCGGAATATTTTATATCCGGTGCAAAAGGCCCGCACATAGGTGCTCTGCTACATTTAATTTCATTAAAACCATTTTTTCCATTCCGCACCGTCCGTCCGATGCCGACGTATGTGCGCGTACCTTAATTGCCATGCAGTCAATTTTTTAGAGATCATAAATATTTTTTTACCATACCCTAAGTTAGATTTGCTTTAATAGAAAACGATTAAGTTTTAAGACTGTAGAAAAATATGTGTTCCCTTTAAAGTATCAAAGTTGCACCCACCACCTTCTAGATGTTTTGAATAATTGTACTAAGAATGAGCCATTAGTACAATTCTAACATCTAAAACGCGATGGTTGCACCATATCGGAAAATCGGACATTTTGTTTTTGTATTATCTAAATGTCACAACAAAATAGCGAGGGTATGATAAAATTTTGTTTTAAAATTAATCGTCGGTAAAAATAGGTCACAATATAGTCGAACACCCTTTATAAAATTATTTCTGCTTATCTTATCCAATTTTAATTTCATGTTAACTTAGTTCATGTCATATCATTCATCATGTCACCTAATGTCATGTCATTTAATGTCATGTCTGTTAAGAGATACATTTTAAATTTTGTACTAAATAACTTTAAAGAATTTTAACCTAATAACTCTTTAAGCAGTTTTGGAACCAGATAAAAACAGGCTTTCTGGCCAATAAGCTTAATGACAAATTAAACTACTACATTAATATTTCACTATTGATGTTATAGGTTATAACATTATTTTTATCAATATTATTTAAAAGAATGTGTCCCAACCTGTAGATTCAACAATTATACCATACATCCGATTTACAGGCCTCCCATTGCGACCCCCAAGATCAAAATAGGTAGAAACAGCACTTTGCAGGTCTTAGGCCCTTTTGTAAGGCAGTCTTTGTGCTTTTTATGTCACTCTTATTGTTAGATTTTGTCAACTACACCATCGGGACTATAAGGCCTATTGCTTTTGATGACAGGAAGATGTATGTCTTTTTTTATTAGGTTAAAATGACCTCTCCCTGTGAGATCAAGAATTTAGATAAAGTTATACTGAATGTGACTCATCGATCATAAGTAGAAAACGTAAAAGTGCTACTGTTTTTATTATTATTGCTATTATTGTTACGGTTGGCACAGATTTCTCTATTTGATTTTGACATTTTTATACAAAATCAAACAAAAAAGCCGCAAAGTGCACAGTCTTTAAAAAAATTGGACAGGTATATTTCTGACTTCTACTGTATCTTTAAATTAAAAAAAGGCACTGGCTAAGCGACCGCCGGCGGTTCTGCTTAATTTAAAAAAAAAACCGCTGCCCTGCGGTCTTTTATATCTAGGTATATAAACACCGCCGAAAATTATAATTAATTTGTTAATACCGGCGGTTTTTACTTACTTTATCGATAGAAGCCACCGTCTGGTGCTTTTGCTTATAAAAACTATTAAAAACCGCGGAATGATAGTTAAAGTTAACCTAACTTTAATAACTATTCATTTGTTTTATTGTGTAATATTATTTTTATTTATTGATCAACAAACCAAAATGAAACTGGGAGACACGTTTGACACCTACGAAGACTTTATCGAAGCTCATCATAAGTTAAAAAATATGTATGTACCTCTTTCAGACACGAGAAGCCAAAAGAATTTTAGCGGCAATAAAAAAAAATGATCGTTTCATAGAACTAAAACTAAAGTAAAACCAATTAAAGTATGCACGTATTGAGGGCGGAAAAAACTAAAAAATTCTCAAAAAAGAAAAAAAGTAAAAAGATAATTAATTCATAAATACAGCCTATTTCTTTTAGCACTTTATCATTATTTTCAAGGTTAAAACAATGTATTCAAGTTCTCCCATTTCCATAGCTACAAGGTAATGAGTTTGAGCCGTAACAACTGGTTCCTAGTTCGATTCCGGATGGATAATTTTTTTTTTTAATTTTGTTTTTCTTGATTATGTTTTAAACATTTTTTAAAATTTTTATTTTATATTGTTTATAATTTAATTTTTAGACAAATTATTTTCCTCTTTTTAAGAATTTTAAGTTATATCTAATTGCTGACTGAATTTTTTAAAGGTATTTTTAGTGTTGTAACTTATTGGGTTCATGTGACGAAATAGTTTTGTAATGTGACTTTTTAAGTTAGGATAAATAAAATAGTGGTTTTATTTTTCCGTGCCCATCCCGCTATACTACTTCAATTTGTTTTTCTAAAAGGGTGCTATTAACTAAACTACAATATTAAACAAAGAAAACCGCAAAAACTAAACGCTTAGGTACCAAGAAAATAAATAATTATTAGGTTTGGTAGGTGGTAGAGGAGCTTTCCTCGCCTGAGGAGAGTACCACCCACTCACCCTTTAAAGGACCCGTGAAATTCCTAACGGACGTTTCGGGTTCCTGGGTAAAGGTGAGTCAGTTTTCCTTCTTCCTTCTCTTTTCTTTTCTTTTTTCCTTTCACCCGAAAATTATGTAAAAAATGATGGCGGCACACCCGGGAGTAAAACATTCCGGAGGTAGAAATACCCTCCATTCGGATCTCCGGGCGAGGGTGCATCCGGGGGCCTTCATCGAAGGTTTAATTTCCTTTGCAAATGGGCTTAACACCAATATAAACTCCGTTCACCATCACCTTGAGTCATCCAAGCCCCACATACTGTTTCTAACGGAGACACAAATAAGTTCTAAAACTTCAACCAGCCACCTTCTCTTCCCAGGCTGCAGACATTCGTCTTTTCGCCCACATGGGGGCCGTGTGTGCTTACGTTCGCAACGATCTGGCTTGTGTTCCGAGTTTCACAATCTTGAATCGGGTAGGCCCGATGTCCTTTGGCTCAAACTTTTCCTTAGGTCTTCTACTAAGTTATCTGTTGTTTGTACTGATCTCCTTTTGACAATTCTATGTCGAATTCTTTGACTTTCTTTCAAAAAAGATCGACAAACAATCGTGCTTGGCGATTTTAATGTCCATAATAAGGATTGGCTAGGCTCTTCAAAAACTGACCCTCAAGGCGAGCAGCCGAAATCTTCGCGATCATCAGTAATTCTCTTACCAACCTTATTATGACTCCTACTTACTTTCCTAGAGTGCCAAATTATATCTCAAACCCCTTAGATCTTTTTCTTACTTCTAACCCTGAACTTTATGACATCTGTTACTACCCCTCCTAGGTCAGCTCAGATCATGGCTTGGTTACTGTATCTTACTCTATACATCCTGAGGTAAATGAATCCATGCCACCACGCACCGTATGGCACTTCAACTCAGCCGACTGGGATGGCCTTAGGGACTTTTTCGCCCGACTACCCTTGGAACACTATCTGCTTTTCTTCCCAGGATCTTCCGGAAATCTGTAACCAACTGACCGAGTCAATTCGTGGGCGTTGAAACCTATGTACCTCACACCAAAGAAAACATCAAACCCTCTAATCACAAACCTTGGTTCACTAAAACATGTGACAAAGCTAGAATTTTAAAAGTTCAGGCTCACACAGAAGTTTCTACAGGTTCCTAGTCCAGAAAACCGACTGGCCAGCATTAGGCAAAAAACCTACCACCAAACAATCTCAGACGCCAAGGACTCCTTTGATAACCGTATAAAAAACAAAGTACTTTCTTGCTCAAATGGCAGCAAGTCCTTCTGGTCCTTTGCCAAAAACATCAGTAGAAATTTCTGTACCAGTTCTTTTCCACCATTAACTTTGGAAAGTGAAATTATTTCTACATCTAAGGAAGAGCCGAACTATTTGCTAAACAATTTGCTGCCAATTCAACCCTTCATCCACCTGTCAATCATCCAATTCCAACTGTTCCCCCAGTTCCTCACAAAATGCCCAATATTATTTTAAAGGTAAAACACATTAAGCGTATCCTTTCTTCTCTTAACACCAAAAAGAAATCGTCTGGGCTAGATGGAATACCAGAATCGTTTTAAAAAAATGTGCTCCTGAACTTGCACCTATTTTAATAAACCTCTTTCAATTTCTTATGACACGGGCATATTTCAGACAGCTGGAGAGCTGCACGTGTCAGCCTCATCCCAAAGGATCAAATCTCTTCCATCAACTATAGACTCATTTCACTCCTTTCAATGCTTTGTAAAGTAATGGAGAAATCCATTAACTCGCAAATTCTTAGGTACTTAGAAAATCATAAAATTTTACACTGACAGGCAATACGGATTTCGTCACAAGAGATCTACAGCAGATCTTCTTTTCTTCGTTTCACACAACTGGAACAAACAAGTCTCTTGAGTTTCTAGGTGAGTCCCAGATCGTTATGTGATATATCTAAAGCTTTCGACCAAGTCTGGCATGACGCACTTCTTAATAAACTTCCCTCCTACGGTCTTCCAACTAAACTCTGCTCTTGGCTCTCCAGTTATCTTTCTAATCGGCGTCTATCAGTCATTGTTGATGGCCACTCTTCAAACTTTCACGAAATTAATGCTGGAGTGCCTCGGGTTCAGTACTAGCACCAACTTTGTTTGTTTTCTTCCACAACCAATCCCATTCATAGTTATGCTGACGATGGTACCTTTCCTCCCATTTTCAGGTTCCCAAACCAATCTCTCAACCCGACTTGGAAAGCAAACATAGTATGATGCAGATATCTCTTTCACAGGATCTCAACTTGATATTGGATTGGGGCGCCAAAAAACTCGTTCAATTTAATGCATCCAAAACACAATCGTGTTCCTTGTCGCGAAAAAAAAATCATCAAAACACTCATCCTTTGCTTATGGTGGCCATGTTTGCAGAGCGGGGACACAAACTTGTTAACCTTGTGGGCATCACATTTAAGAATAGCCTTAACTGGCATAAACACGGCTGTATTTATAGCCACAGCGGCGTCAAAAGCTTGGATTTCTTTTCCGAGCCAAAAGTATTTTCTCCTTCCAATTTATACACTTTGTATGTGTCCCAAATTCGACCCTCTCTGAATATTGTTCTCATGTCTGGGGAATGGCATCCCCTACAACCCTCCAGCATTCTTGATGCCATTCAAAGAAAGGGCTGTTCGTCTTATTAATGATTCTTTACTTACTCAAAGACTTCCTTCTCTTGCTCATCGTCGAGCTGTGGGAGATCTATCCCGCTCTTCTATAGATAATTTTACGGCTTCTGCTCCGACAGGTGTCAGTATAGTCCCTCCTCTTGCAGTTCCCAACAGAAACTCTCGTGGTGCTGCGCGTATGCATCCCCATACAGTTCAATTGGACAGGCCCCGAACTTCCCATTTCGTTCGTTCTTTTATCCCTAGAGTTTCTAGACTGTGGAACCTGCTGCCAGCGGAGGTCTCCTTCCCCCAAATCTTCAAGTTTTTAAGTCCCGTGTTAACAAACTTCCTCTTACCCTGCTTAAGACACCCACGGTACGTTAGTATTTAGGCTTTCAGCCTTCGTGGAATGTCCAAGATAAAACAAAGGTTGGAATAGCAAGCTATTTTTGGCGGTTTTTAATAGACTTTATAAGCAACGCCGGACGGCGGCACCTTGATAAATAAAATGAAACGGCCGGTAATAAAAAAATAATTGTAATTTTCAAAGCGGTTTTCATATACGAAGATATAAACGGCCGGCGACGTTACTATACTCCTATAATTAGGCCAAACCGCCGACGGTCGTTTAGCCAGTGCTACAAAAAAAAATGTTTGCATATCATTCAATCTTATGTATTTTGTCTTAGAATTCTAAATACTATTTAGGTCATACCTAAAATTTATTTATATTATTATTTAAAAAATTGGACGTGCGACTCACACCAATTCATAAGGTTCGGAAGGGTGGGTATAAATGATAGAGGTACTAAGTGAGCCCAAATAAGGTTAGACTACATATAAAAAAATTCTAACGCGCCTCGTTAGGGAGATATTGACCATTAAATTTTTAAAAACATGTACTTTATTTATAACTTTGGAACTGTTGCCACAATTGCTAATGATATTTCTCAACTTAATAACTCTATACTAATTCTTCTTTCCATAAGTAAACGGTGTTCAGTAAGTCGGAGTTATACAATGTAAGACGATTCTTTTTAATTTTTTGTATGCATATTTAATACAGGTGACAAATCTAAATATATTTTTTTTATTTTAATTTTAAAGGTCCATAATTCCCTAACAAAGCAATTTTGAACTTTTTTTTATACGAAGTACTAACATTATTTTGGCTTACTCTATCACCCCTATCGCCTATGACCACACCTTTCCAGATACCCCGTATTCCAAATGCTATTAGTCTCAAGAGGAACACTTTGGCACAAAAATGTTGTTTTATCTTTTTGGTTAGTTACCCCTTCAAAAATAAAAATATAAGTTTTAAAAGAAAAATCTCTAATTTGATCAAACTTTATTCCAAACTAGGCAATTTTTTCATATTAAAAAAATATAGCTAGTTAAATCTTTTTCCCTCTACAATTTCTTTTTGCAAGACTCTCATATGACTTTTAATATAAGATAAGACAGATTGCGTAATTAATTAATAATAATATTTTAAAGAATTAAAGAAATGTTTTTTTTTAACTTGGAATTTACAGAATGTCGACGGATGGCGTTAACAAGAGGACCAAAAATATCAGCTTTCGAAAGAAAGTCATTTACCATAGGAAATTTTGATGTAAAAAAAATAGGATTCGCATAGGAAAAATGTTAATTTTGTATACAGGTTTCACAAAACCTAAAAAAAAAACATGTTTTTCTCTAAGAATAAACTACTTTTATTTTTGTTACCGTGGCGTACAAAAGTTTCATGAAAAAACGCCTGCTTTCTCCGAATTCCCAAACATTAGAATTTTTAGGTGTAAACTAAAGTGATGGCGTTTTCGCCAAATTATGGAGCTCATTTTTTATTGATCACAAACATTATTCTAAATAATGAATTTTCCTGATGCTATTTTATGAAGAATGATTTTTTTCGAAAAATGAAATTTTTGGTCCATTTGTCCTTTTGTTAACCCAATCCGTAGACACTCTGTATACCGGGTGTTCCTCTTATATTTTTTTAAATTTTAATATAAAAAGTAAAACTTGATATATTAATATTTAATATTAATGTGCACTTTTTGATCTACTCACTTGTTTTCTACCACTGTCGGCTTAACTGGAAATACTTGCTACTTTTAAATCTACATGTTAGCACCGGTATATATTAATTTGAGACTGTTAATTTTAAGTGAAGCAATGGAAAAATGAAACTAATAGTCTTATATTTATTATGACTTCTTCAGACAGGGTAAAACTTTGCAAAATCATATTGATGGTCATAACTCCTTTTTTTTAATGGAAAAAGAGTGCTTGTAAGTAAATACTAGAAAATAATTTAATTTAAAACAATTTAGTACTACATAGGCGGTATTTTGGAAGACAATTTTTTTAAATAGCATGGTATTAAATAAATGCTAATATTCATTAACATACACAACGTATATTTTAATTTTATTGATTGAAAAACGAATAAATATTACCTGCCTTAAGAGAAAATAAGCTTAAAAATCAATGAGGTGCTAAGGGTTATATTAAAAATTGTTTAGAGAGAAAAAGGAAGATTTCAGATAATAATATTGGAGCCACATGTAAGGTATTACATTCTTCGAAAAATTAACCATATCTTCACATTAATTGTAAAACCACCAAACTCCAGTTGTAAAAAACCGTAATGCTTAGCCTAATAAAATGAGGCTAAAGATGGCATCAAAATCCCATTTTTTATTAATTATGTAATTGTAAAAGCACCTATCTCCAGTTTTTATAAAAAAATGGTATTTTCATGCCATTTTTAGCCTTTTTATAGGGCTAAAGATGGCATTGCATTTTTATTAAAACTGGAGTTAGGTGGTTTCACAATTAAGGTGACGATATGTGCTTTTATCAGGTTCATTCACCTACATGTTTATGACGCAAGGGAATTTTTCAGTAATGGAACTACAGATAATTGCGCAAATAAGGTAAATATAATAAGGTAGATTTCCTAAAATATTTACTTTTTATGAAAAAAGCACATACTTTCTTGAGAAAATCATAATTGTTGTATCTGTATACCCAGAGGCGTAAAAATGTTGTACTTTTCTAACTACATGTAAAAGCAAAAAGCAAAGCTTCTTGGTCTAGCCAGTGGTGGATTCACAGGTTTGCTGCCCAAAGGCTATTTATTATTGCCACTTTTAAATTTTTTATACTTTAGTCCACAATCATATCAGTTATATTGTAAATCAAAAGTGATGGTAACAACTCACTAATTTTTCACTTATTATTATTATTATTTTTTAATATATAATCATTTGACTGGAAAGAAGCCATTAACTAAAAAATAATTCATTTATTTTGATTGACATTTTTCAAAAATTTGTAAATCAGGTCATATGGGCGCCAATGTATCATTATTATTATTATGGAATTTTTTGCAGAATCACGTTCAGAATAGAATGCTGAATACGACGACCCATGTTACCAGCTCGAATTTTGGTCAGTTGTTTTTTAAACTGCAATTGTTTTAACAGTTCGGATTTAAAAAATATTGCATTTAATAGAATGTAATTTTATTTTTTGACTAATTTTAAACAAAACATTACTCTTTTGAAAAATTAATATTTATCAAGGTATCATTTAAACAATTGAAAATAAGCAATTTAGCCCAACTTTACCATTTAAATAATTTACAATATTTTAAATTATTAAAAATTTGACGTAATGTATTTTTAAAACTTTTAATTGACTTCCTGAATATATTTTTTATTTCCTTAACAATGTGTTTTTTCCTGTTTTTAATTCCAAAAATCTTTGCACTTTCCCTGTATAGATAAAGAGTACTCAGATCGTTAAGGGTCCCTATTCTTGAAACTGGGAAATACGTTTTAATGAGACAAGTGGGCGGAGTTCTCTCGAAGAGCTTAAATAGGCATTCTTGAACGCAAACGTCTGCTCCCACGCGACTGTAAGAGAAACAGCCCGGAAAGTGAACGATCATTTTGGCGAGGTGATCGAGTCCGTTCTTTTATGCTGGAGAATTAGGACCCTGGGGGTCCTTATTCTTGAAACTGAGGAACAGCGTCCTCATTAGAAAAGTGGGCGGAGTTCTCTTGAAAAGCTTAAATAGGTATTTTTGAACGCAAATGACTGCTCCCATCACGCGACTGTAAGAGAAACAGCCCGGAAAGTGAACGATCATTTTGGCGATGTGATCGAGTCCGTTCTTTTATGCTCGAGAATTAGGACCCTGGTGGTCCTAGTTCTTGAAACTGAGGAACAGCGTTCTCATGAGAAAAGTGGGCGGAGTTCTCTTAAAAAGCTTAAATAGGTATTCTTGAACGCAAACGACTGCTCCCATCACGCGACTGTAAGGAAAACAGCCTGGGAAGTGAACGATCATTTTGGCGATGTGATCGGGTCCGTTCTTTTATGCTGGAGAATTAGGACCCTAAGGGTCCTTATTCTTGAAACTGGGGAACAGCGTCCTCATTAGAAAAGTGGGCGGAGTTCTCTTGAAAAGCTTAAATAGGTATTTTTAAACGCAAATGACTGCTTCCATCACGCGACTGTAAGAGAAACAGCCCGGAAAGTGAACGATCATTTTGGCGATGTGATCGAGTCCGTTCTTTTATGCTCGAGAATTAGGACCATGGTGGTCCTAGTTCTTGAAACTGGGGAACAGCGTTCTCATAAGAAAAGTGGGCGGAGTTCTCTTAAAAAGCTTAAATAGGTATTCTTGAACGCAAACGACTGCTCCCATCACGCGACTGTAAGGAAAACAGCCTGGGAAGTGAACGATCATTTTGGCGATGTGATCGGGTCCGTTCTTTTATGCTGGAGAATTAGGACCCTGGGGGTCCTTATTCTTGAAACTGGGGAACAGCGTCCTCATTAGAAAAGTGGGCGGAGTTCTCTTGAAAAGCTTAAATAGGTATTTTTGAACGCAAATGACTGCTCCCATCACGCGACTGTAAGAGAAACAGCCCGGAAAGTGAACGATCATTTTGGCGATGTGATCGAGTCCGTTCTTTTATGCTCGAGAATTAGGACCCTGGTGGTCCTAGTTCTTGAAACTGAGGAACAGCGTTCTCATAAGAAAAGTGGGCGGAGTTCTCTTAAAAAGCTTAAATAGGTATTCTTGAACGCAAACGACTGCTCCCATCACGCGACTGTAAGGAAAACAGCCTGGGAAGTGAACGATCATTTTGGCGATGTGGATCCTGGGTCCTAATTCTCCAGCATAAGAGAACGGACTTGATCACATCGCCAAAATGATCGTTCTCTCCACGGGTACTCTCCCAATCGCGTGATGGGAGCAGTCGTTTGCGTTTAAGAATACCTATTTAAGCTTTCGAGAGAACTCCGCCCACTTTTCTCACGAGAACGCTGTTTCCCAGTTTCGAGAATAAGGACCCTGGTGTATTCAAGGTTTTTTTTACGACAACTACCTTAGCCGCGACACCTTAGAGTAGATCTGAGTGCAAATATTTTTGGGGATTAAAAACAAGATAATATACTTTCTTAAGAAAATAAAAAATACAGGGTGATTAAAAATCGATCACGAAACTTAAGGGGGTAATATATTGGCTATATCCAGGAAGTCTAAATTGTTAAATCGCTTACTTTACAATTGTTGCAAAAGGTTCATGAATTATATAAAAAAATACATCATGTCAAGTTTTTATACTAGCGTACTATATTTAAATGGTAAAGTTGGGCCAAATTGCTCATTTTCAATTGTTTAAATGGTTATATCTTGATAAATATTAATTTTTTGTATAAGATAAAATTTTATTTAATGCATTTTTCTTTACTGGTAAAACAATTGCCGTTTAAAAAAAACTGACCAAAACTCGAGCTGGCAACATGGGTCATCGTAATCAGCATTTTATTCTTAAGATGATTCTGCAAGTTTACCCCAATAAGTAGAGGAACATCCTTAAACTAAATCCGATTAAACCGATCAGATCGAACTTAGAAACGTCTTCCTCTTGGTCGATTTCAAGGTTTTGTTTAAAATTGACCAATCAAAACACATTTCTAAGTTCAATCCGATCGGTGCAATCGAATTCAATTAAACGATGTAGGTACCACTATTTAATGTTTTCTATGCAATTTTTAATTCTTGTGCCAAAAATGGTATGGGGTAAGTCACGAACCATAAGCCTTAAAATAAACATGTTTCGGGTATCGGACTGGGCAGGTTTTATGAATGCACCATTTTTATAAATGTTAAAAAATTGCATGTAGAACATTGAGGTTAACTTTTCTGACAAAAGAGTAACGCGTCGGCCCAGTCTGACACCCGAAACATATCACAATTGACAGGCTGGGTTAAAGCAACGCATCTATATGCAGGGTATCCGCTAATTAATGATACACATAGAAAAACCACAGATTCCTTATGCCGAAATATCAAGACTTAACCAAACATACCTATATTCAGAAGTTGATTCAGGATGTCTAGATTACAAATTTAAAAAAATTTTTTTGATAATTTGTAATACGTATTGAAGAGTTTAATAAATCTTGGTATCTAGGGATTTTTTGACATGAGCTATTTAGATCTAATATTAATTTTTCATGTGTAAACTAAAGAGGGCTAGCTACACAATTCAAATTTTTTCCAAAACGTCCCAACTTTTTGTGGTTCTCTGTATGTCACATCTAAGTAAACCAATAAATTCTCCTATGCTTTCTATACAGAAAAGGTACACTTCGTAAGAATGGCTTTAAGCAAGCGTTTTCAAGATATTTGCATTTAAGTGGTTTAGTGCAACCAAAAGTATATGGAAGAATATTATTTATCATTCGTTTATCATGAGGCATTTGTAGTTATAACTAATTCGCTGTTTTTGAAGGCATTTTTATGTTGAACTTAACCACTTAAATACACATATCTTTAAAACGGTTGCTTAGAGCCATTCTTACTGGGTATACTTTTTCGTGTAAGAGGAATAGGAAAATTTACTGGTTTACTTAGGTGGTACATACAGAGTAGCACAAAAAGTTGTGATCTTCTAGAGAAATTTAAATAATGTATTTGGTTCCCTCTAGTCAGGTCAATATAAAGTTAATTGCTGAGGCTATATCAAGATTAAACTGAGTAAGCAATAAAAATAAGGTACACGGATAAGAAATTATAATAATTAATAGTAAATAAAATAACCAAATTTCGAATGTAATATCGAATCGCTATTGCGATATTTGATTGATCATTAATGTATCCTTAATAAAGCATTTAGCAATTGTTTATGTAGTGGAGATATTGAAATTTTTAGTATTTAGCATTGTATATGTGATTATATTTCGATTTTTATTAAATATTTAAATTTCTTCTCAATTTCCCTCTTAACATTCGTATTTCTGTGTGTATTTTTTTGTAGATTAAAATAGGAACTTTGAAAACTAAATATGCCTCCCTAGACTCCAGTTTTTTCAGCCTGCTGGTAAATCCACCACTGGGTCTAGCTAAAAACAATTACTTGTATATTGGTAATTACGCAGCAAAAACTGATATTTCATACGTTTTTAATGGTAAAAAAATGTATTTAAAATTAAATAACCATTTTAAAGTAACTTAATTACTCATTATTACAGGATAAATGTGACAAGTTAAAATAAATAAACTACCAGTTTTATTATGTAATAAAATTTATTAAATATTTAAAGGTCTTTTAAACGAAAACTATAGTTTCTTTAAAAGTCCTGAACAAACTTTATTACTTGTCTCTAGACAGTTGTTGGTAATATAAAATAAATTTAGAATGCCTTCAAGGCGATTTTCGCGCAGTTGTTTATTTAAATGGTCTACTATCCTGAAGGGTTTTACATGTTTTATTTTCAAAGACTCATACGATGTACACCTGATAGAGCCCTTACATTAAGCTTATTTTATCTAAATTTACATTGCATGGGAAGGGCTGTAGTAAATATGTATAGTTATAGCCAACCTTCTGTCAACCCAAATTTTTTAATATGTGGATTTGAAATCCTTTTTCGCATTTGAATATTATAGACTTATAAGTATGTGCGTTTTCTATATCATTTTTTATCTTTGGACCAACCACGAAGGCTAAAGCCTAAATACTAACGTACCGTGGGTGTCTTAAGCGAGGTAAGAGAGAGTTTGTTGACACGGGACTTAAATACTTGAAGATTTGGGTGGGAAAGAAAGACCTCCGCGGGTAGCAGGTTCCACAATCTAGAAACTCTAGGGATAAAAGAACGAACAAAGTGAGAAGTTCGGGGCCTGTCCAGTTGGACCGTATAAGGATACATACGCGCGGAACCACGAGTTTCTCTGTTGGGAACCGTGAGTGGAGGAACTATACTGGACAATTCTTTAGAGCAGAAGCCATGAAAGTACCTATAAAAAAGCGATAAATCCCCCACAGCCCGACGATGGGCAAGAGAGGGGAGCCTTTCTGTAAGTAAAGGATCATTAATGAGACGAATAGCTCTTCTTTGAATAGAATCAAGAATGCTTAGGGTCGTGGGGGACGCCATGCCCCAGATATGAGAACAATATTCCAAGGGAGGTCGGACCTGGGACACATATAAAGTGTACAAATTAGAAGCGGAAAAATACTTTTTCCCTCGAAAGAGAAATCCAAGCTTTTTGAAGCTGCCGTGGCTATAGATACAATGTGTTTATGCCAGTTAAGATTACTTTCAAATGTGACGCCCACAAGATTGAAGGTGTCTTTGCTCTGTAAAACTTGGCCGCTCATAAGTACAGGATGAGTATTTGATGACTCTTTTCGCGACAAGGAACATGATTGTGTTTTGGATGCATTAAAATGGACGAGATTTTTGGCGCCCCAATCCAATACTAAATTAAGATCCTGTGAAAGAGATATCTGCATCGCTCTGCGTTTGTTTTCCAAGTCAGGTTTAGTGATGGGTTTAGGAACCTGAAAACTGGAGTGAAGGGTACTATCGTCGGCGAAACTATGAATAGGATTAGTTGTGGACGAGAGAAGGTCGTTGATGTGAAGAAGAAACAATGTTGGTGCCAGAACTGAGCCCTGAGGGACTCCAGCGTTTACTTAGTGAAAGCTTGAAGAATGGCGGTCCACAATAACTGATATATGTCGATCAGATAAATATCTAGAGAGACAAGTACAGAGTTTAGCTGAAAGACCATAGCCGGGAAGTTTATTAAGAAGTGCGGCATGCCAGACCTGGTCAAAAGCTTTGGATATATCAAGAGCAACGATCTGGGACTCACCTAGAAACTCAAGAGACTTATTCCAACAGTGTGATACAAAGAAAAGAAGATCTGCTGTAGATCTTTTGTGGCGAAATCCATACTGTCATGCAAAATTTTGTGTTTTTCTAGGTACTTAAGAATTTGTAAATTTATTAATGTTTCCATTACTTTACAAAGAACTGAGAGAATTGAAATTGGTCTATAGTTAGATGGAAGAAATTTAGATCCTTTCTTGGGAAAAGGTTGAACACGTGCAGCTTTCCAGCTCTCCGGAAAGATACCTGTGTCGTAAGAAATTCGAAAGAGCCGAGTTAAGATTGGTGCAAGTTCTGGAGCACATTTTTTTAAAACGATTGCTGGTATGCCATCCAGCCCAGACGATTTCTTGGTGTTAAGGGAAGAAAGGATACGCTTAATGTGTTTTATCTTAAAAATAATTTCGGGCATTTTATGAGGAACTGGGGTAACCGCTGGATTTGGATGATTTACGGGAGGGTCAAGGGTTGAATTGGCAGCAAATTGTTTAGCAAATAGTTCTGCTTCTTCTATAGCGGTAGAAATAATTTCATCTTCCAAAGTTAGTGGTGGAAAAGAACTGGTACAAAAATTCCTACTGATGTTTTTCGCAAAGGACCAAAAAGATTTGCTGCCATTTGAGCAAGAAAGAACTTTGTTTTTAATACGATTGTCGAAGGAGTCTTTGGCTTCAGAAATTGTTTGATTGTAGTAATTTCTTGCTGTGTTTTTCACTGGCAAAATGTCATAGCAACCTGCTGTTTTCTACTGGCAAAAGTCCTACCTGGTTTTAACTTGATAAAACCAACATGATGGCATTTCAGCGACAGTGCCGTATTATCCATTAGGCTGACTAGGCTACAGCCTAGGGCGCCATGAAAAAATAGGCGCCAGATAGGGGAGTAATAGGCGCTACACAGGGAAGTTTCTAAAGTTTATGTCGGGTGGGGATTAGAACTAATCTTTCTGCGGGGATATAAATAAAATAGAGGCGAAAAGGAGAGAATGACTGGTCTTGTCAAATATCATTCAAGACAAACATTTTGGAAAAAATATTTCTCTTGTTTTATTTACGTTTGTTGCTTTTTGGTAATTTTGTTCATGACATTTATATCAGTACTGTCAGGCAAAAAATTGATGAATAAAATTGCCAAGCAACAGACTTTCATACATTTGTTGTCTAAACTTTCATTTCAGCATTGCATATAGCAAATAGTATATAAAAATTAAATATACTTATTGGTTACATCTCAAAAAGTAGCAAATGCATTTTTATTTAAATAAGTAATAATTTTACGGGTTTTCGGTATATCATTTTAAAGAGGTATAAAGTAAGTCACCAACTGAAGATACTTGATATTTAGGGTAAATTTTTTCGGAAATGTTAAAGAGAAAATTTAAAACTTGTAAAGGTGACCCCTTTTTTCTTTTAAACTTTTTGGCGTTTGTGTTGAAGGAGGGTGGGGGATAACCCAAAACAAGTACACTTTGACACAAAAATAAGTCACCTTAAAAATAAAATTCGAAGTTTTACGGTTTTTTTTTAAATATATTTATAAACAGAGTTACATAGGGCAGATTTTAATTAGAATGGACTAAATAAAATCTATTAAGTATGTATGTTTTTACAACTCGTAATATTAAAGTCAACTCATACTTCTTAATGCTGCCAAAAGTTAAGTTTTAAGGTCGAACATGCTTTGTTACGAGCTACTAGCTGCCAGTAAAACCAACATAAACTATCATATTCCGCAATACAACAATAATTCAAAGTATTTTAGAATTTAATTATCCGTTACTTATTGCCGTATTGTTCATTCAACAATCCAATTTTAGACCAGTTACTTCACGGTTTTCTCAAGTTTAACGATTCCAAGAGGTTTAGATTTATAACCGTGGTACCTTCCAGAAATCTCTTGCTACTGAATAAGAACCATAAACTGTTCTATTTAAGCAATTTTAAACTGCTTTTAAAATTGCCACTTACTGGAGTGATCGTTAGCTTTAACTGTATTTCTAAATATTGCTGGATGATAAGAGTTTAATGATTTTTACATACATTTTTAAAGTAATCTAAAATGTTTAAGGGTGATTTAATTTAAACTCTAATTTATTTTAAAAAAATTCTTAAGTAACATAAGGTATATAAGGGGTAATTTTTAAAGTGTAAGTTTTAAAAAATAAATGAAATTAAAAAACCTCGGGATTTTAAAGGCGTCGGGCATGTAGAGTTTAACAGTGATCAGAATCATTGCCAGATTTCCCAGTTTTGCGCTACACCTAATATTTTTGGTATTTTAAATTAAATAATCTAGGCCTGCTCCCTTCAGTAAGATACCGCATATTTTAAGTCCATTCTTGACCTTTTGCTTAATATGACAACAACGAATTTTAATTAAAATCTAGAAATAGCGCTAATATTAGTGTTTAATTTGGCATGCCTAAAAACTCCCAAACACAGAATTTTGTAATCACAGCTTAAGAACAGTCCTAAAAACAAGTTAATAAAAGCGTGTTATAACACTTTTCTTACGATATTTCTTCGAATGCACGTACTTATAAGTGTCCTCTTTTTAGATTTTTTTTTAATAGGACTTCTAAATATGTATAAGCTTTTAAAATTTGCATGAATAACATGTAAGTCCTATCATATTTTAATCAAACTTTTCTTAATGATTCTTAACCAAAAACTAAGAATCAATTATCAAGGATGTAACAAACACATACAGACAAAAAAGCGGTGATTTTACCTTTACATTTAAAATTACGCATTTTTACCAAAATCTCTACAATGAGAGGAAAAAAGTATAACTAACCGTAAGTTGTATCAACCCCTTTAAGGACTTTAATTGTCGCACTACCCCTTGACAAAGTCCTTAAGCGGTTTTAAAGATATTTAGGCGCAAACGTACTTTTTACTAAAAGTGTAGGAGGTGCAACTAATGTGGACAGAATTTCGAAAATAAAAAAAAAACACTAAATTTGATCCGCGCCTTAAATAAAATTAAACAAAAATACATTAAAAAAAAACGAAAAAATATGTGTAGTGCAAAAGCTAGGGACATTGACAGCAGCGTCAATATTATTATTCTGTTCCAAAATCAAGTCCAAAACATTTTAGATACCAAATTATGTAAATGTAGATTTAGCGGTCATATCAATATTGTCATATGAATAAAAATAAAATAAATGCTTATAAGCGTGGGTATACTCGAGTTAATAGACGGCGATAAGATAAAAATAAAATTTTGAATTTGAGATTGTTGAGTTGCTAGACATAAGCGGGCTTTAGACCTGACAAGTTATTGATCAAAAACTTGTTCAATTACTTTGTCAAATATTTGATAAAGAAACTGAAAAGTTAGATATTTTTACTCTCTTCAAGTTATTGTCAAATTTATTTTTAATTTTATCAAATGGTTTTCTAGGGTTATGTTAGCTATTACCTAATTACTAAAAGGCCCCTAAAAATATTGATGACAAGTTTTAATTTCTTCAAGTACTTGAGCAAGCTACTTGATAAGTAAGTTGAGAAAATTTTTAATCGTCAAGTCACTTGAACAAGCACTTGCTCAATTAATTGATCAATTACTTGTTAGGTGTAAAACCCGCTTAAGAGAAATGAGTTGCTAGAAAAAGATTGTTGTTGTGATATAATTTTTTCTCTTCTGCTTCATTTTGCATTGTTATTAATTAATTAACTTATAATAATAAATAACTAAGATATTTTAATTATGTATTATTATAGTAGTCTTATGTTAAATTAGGGAATTAAAAAAAGGACTTGCTTACCAGAACTCACCATTCGTAAGTGTGTTCTAGTCTTGGGTTTAATTAAGGAATTTAAAAAAGGATTTGCTTATTAGAACTTACCTTTTTTGTAATTCACTAAAACTGTTTTAAATATCCTGTCTTGGGTTTAATTAGGAAATTTAAAAAAAGGATTTGCTTATTAGAACTTACCTTTTTTGTAATTCACTAAAACTGTTTTAAATATCCTGTCGGCCGCCGGATCTACCTGCTTTACGGAGTGGTGTCGAAATGTCTTCTAACATAATTTGACCCTTCGATTAGTCCAGGTACAAAGACAATTTGGTGTCGAAAGTTCCCCGTCGATTTTTACCTGACTGTAATAAGGTCACGTACTGGAGTATTTTCCAACGTATTTGAAAAAATTTAATAACTTTGCCAAAATGTCTTTAAAATTTCATTATACTTACGGTAAAAATACAAAAAGACGATTAGCTTTGGAAACTTGATTTTTTTATAAAGAGGGATCCAACAAAAAGACAACTTTTCTCAGTCTTTGTATATAATCATTTGAAAATATTATCAACGACAGTGAGGTCCCGTCTGGGTACGTCTAGGAACTCAACCATGTCCTTGTCTAGCAACTCTACTATGTCGGTCTAGCTATTCAACAATCATAATCAGTTTTATCTGGGTTCGTCTAGCAACTTGAGTACACCGATTAGATTAGAATAGGGCCGGGATAACCCATGCACTGAAGCCGCTCGGCCTATTGTGCGCCCTGTCATTTTACGTCTCGGTGATGTCAGCCAGACGGGACCTACAGCTTAACGTGGGTTCCGAACCATGGTCCTATGAGCGACAACTTAAGACCTCATCCCCACCCAGGGGGCACTACTGAACCTACCAACTAAGTGGGGTCCGCATGTCTGCGGTTGCGCAGGACACGGCAAAGTGTGTTCCGGCGCCCTGCTCCTTTGGTGGCCTTCAGCGTCGATAAATTTTGCACTTTGTCCGTCTGGTGTTGAGCTAACCACTAAATTTCCGACCAACTTATAAATAAGTATTTGGCCTCAGCAGGATTCGAACCCACCTCACGTCCGTTGTGCGCTCAACGACTTAACGCGTTACACGCTAAGCCATCATCGGACTGAGTACACCGATAAGCGTAAGGTAAAAGGAAAAGCAAATATTTAGGGCAAAAGGTAGTACAAGTACAAGCAATTGATAATATGAATAATAATCACTTTATACTTGCAAGCAAATGCTTCATAAAAACAAGTTATAGTCCAGATCGCTCTTATCATGCGGGTGTATCAATTAATCAAAGACAAACTTTTGTAGTTACAATATATTTTAACTTGTTTATTAATACCTTTTAAATGTATCGCGTAAGATAAATGAAACAGATATATGCAGGTTTTAACAACAAAAAAGGGATACAATTATAAATATAAGTGGCTCCATAACAATCAAAATACAAGGATTTTGATTAATGGATGACATTTAATGTCAGTTTGATAATTTAACCTTTAAATTATAAATATTCACAGTTCTTCTGTACATTTCTTTATCTGCAAGCGAAAAATAGTTTGAAGTCCTAATATTTATTTCAAGAACAAAAAAGAAAAAATAGAATGTCCCGGAAATATAGAAAAGAAGTAAACAGAACTCTTTAAGTTGGTTTAAGAATGGTGCCAAACGTTATACATTACAAAAAATGCGATCTTGTTTGAAAACAAAAAGAAAAAAATACGCAAGCAAGCGAAAGACTAGTGATTAAAGGGAATCTGCAAAAATGAAAATAAGGGACAACACTTTTAAATTACATAGACTAAAATATAACACCGCGGTTTTAAAGGTTTAAATAAACGATGTATGTTAGAAATTTGGTAAAGATATTTACCACATTTAGGGATGGCTCGAAAGGTGATGTACAGTTTATTGATCCTATAAGAAGATATTACTATAGCATTTGATTTATTACGTAGGAAAATTTGTATGTTTTATCATTTACCATTTTTTGTAAAAGCTTTTTCGTGGCTTTATTTGCATGCCCATTGTCTTTTAGGTTTATAAATCAATACCCCTTTCTTCATTTTTATACATCCACTAAAATCCCCGATTTTTGTCTTTTTCGTTTACAATTTCATTTATAAGATTGATATATTTTTTATATAATAATTTTAAAAAATAGCTATTTCTTCTGACACATCGCAAGATCCTGCGAAAGAGATATCTGCATCGCTCTGCATTTGTTTTCCAAATCAGGTTTAGTGATGGGTTTAGGAACCTGAAAACTGGAGTGAAGGGTACTATCGTTGGCGAAACTATGAATAGAATTAGTTGTGGACGAGAGAAGGTCGTTGATGTCAAGAAGAAACTATGTTGAGCCCTCAGGCACTCCAGCATTTACTTGGTGAAAGCTGGAAGAATGGCCGTCCACAATAACTGATATACGACGATCAGATAGATAACTAGAGAGCCAAGTACAGAGTTTAGTTGAAAGACCATAGGAGGGAAGTTTATTAAGAAGTGCGGCATGCCAGACCTGGTCAAAAGCTTTGGATATATCAAAAACACCTAGAAACTCAAAAGACTTATTCCAGCAGTGTGATAAAAAGGAAAGAAGATCAGCTGTTGTTCTTTTGTGGCGAAATCCATACTGCCTGTCATGCAAAAAATATTCTCAAAAATAAACAGTATAGCGCAACATCTTAAAAAAATTAAAAAATAGGTATATTATCACAAACTTTATGTTTCTGCATTTTAGTTGTATAGTTTTAACATTAAAATAATTTTTAAAAAGCAGATTAATAATTTTTTCGTTATATAGAATAAAAAATCAAAAATTCCTGATTTTTTAAAAACAATAAAAAAAATTTCGATTTTCTTTTTAATAAAAAGCAAAATTTGCCCAACCCTGCTTTGTCGTCACCCAATCGTCGAGTTAAGGTTTAACGCAATAACATTTTATACGCTCATATCTAAACACGGCTTAATGTGTCAAAGTCAAAATGTCAAATGCTGAAGTAAACAATATTTTGGTAGCCACTGGTTTTTTTAATTTGATTCATATGCATAATGACCTTTGGACCCGCACGTTAAAAGCGATTCGGACTATATTGTTCCTCTATCAACCTGATTTAGTTAATAAGCTAAAATAAATAAAAAACTTTTTCTATAAGGTTGGGATATGTCTGATGTGGATTAAATTTATGTTTAGTTTAAAAAAAATATATATTTAACAAAATTTCTGTTTCACACCAGAGGCGCATTTACATATTTGCCGCCCGTAGGCTATTTTATTTTCGCCCCCCTTTGTTTTAATCATTTTTTCGTGAAAAATAAGAACAAAAAAAAGTCCTTACTTTCATTTCTTTCTATTTTCCCTACCAAATAAAATTCGAAATCCACAAAATTATTTATAAGTACTAATTTTGCCGCCCCCTAAAAACGCCGCCATAGGCTTCAGCCTACTCAGCCTTTTGGTAAATACGCCACTGTTTTACACACATTCTGGCCGCGGACACGTAAGTTGTAATTCTATTCCCCATTCCCATTAATAAGATCGTCGTCTTCATCTTCATCACTACCATTAAAATCTTAATCCCACAAGTACTTAGAGATTGTTGTTCAAACTTAAGTTTAAAATTACTGTTTTTTTGTTGTTCTTACAATATTATACAAGACAGCATTCCTGCCAAAGGACTTTAACACTTATTTATTGTAAGGCAATGCTTACTTTTTTTATTATATGAAATATTAAAATCCAACGATTTAACCTAATTGAAAATTTGATCGTTAGCAAGGTACAGGATGTCCAAGTAAAAGAAATAAATGGACAATTTAACACCCTGTAACTTGCAAACCCGCAATCTTTCGACTAAGGTAAATTGCATTAGATTGTGGTAGTATTTTGTACAAAACCTTTGGACACTACCAGGTAGATAAAGCGTAAATTAATGCAACAAAAAACATTGATAAGGAATAAAATGTTTAATCTAAAATATCTCAGGTAGAATTTTGTACACACTTTTTAGATACACACTGTATATCGGCACCTCATAAAGACTAAAGACTATAAGTAAAGAATGCACCCGTTGCCTTTAAAAGTAACATTTATTATTGTTCCTTTGTTTGTAAAATTTTAGTAAACAATCAACACCCAGCTTCTCTTTCCACATCCACCCATAAATTGCTTATTGTAAGTCCCAGTATTTTTCATAGGGTGCCAACAAACAGGGTGGCCCTTTGACACCCGTGCTAATCAAGTTTCTAAAGAAACCCAAATTTAGATCGAAATTAGCGTGAAGCGTGGAAGGCAGCAGCTGAACGCTAAATATATCTCCGTCTCTATTATCTCACTATATTACAGCTACACATATCTCACTCTAAGTCTGTGAATTATTCGTAAAAATCAAGCCGCCGGTTTAATGTGAACGAGGGATGTCTAATTCTTGATATAACTTCTAAATGGGCAACTAATGCTAATTTTTCCGTTAAAATATGGATGAAAATTCACGTACGCTATGCCTAGACCCTTACAAACAAGCTCAGACATACACATTCAATAATAAACCTTGATTTACGTTAGAAATGTTCAATGACGTAGGTCATAGCTTGTGTGGTCTTAAGGGTAAGTTAGTCATAGTTGTCTTACGGGTAATAACGACCTTAGTTCTGGCTTTTTAACAGTATTTTGGCCCAATTACCATGGAAATATGTGTTCACCTGAAGTTGCGGGTATTAGCTTAAGGTAATCCGTGGCATTCATTTCTTATGCACAATTAGTGAGGACCTGTTTTAAAATAATAAATGGTGGAATTTAAAAGATATTATGTAGTTGCCTATATACAGCGTAAAAATGAGCGTAAATGTGTATCATAAATTGGTAAGTTATAATTATTTTAAATTTATATTGATGCAATTAGGGGTATTTAATTTTCTTTAATGGCGAACTACGAGTATATATTATATCTTTGTTTATTACTAAAATCACAACAGAAACAATGCCTGCATTTCTATTTTATCAAAAATATGAGTAGATAGAAGACAAAGACTTATTGTCTATAGTTAAACTTAGAACACTTTAGAAATGTGTGTTAAAAGTATTAAAATTTACCTTCTCCTTCTAGCCTAAAAATATTTTAGGGCAAATATGGAGATTCTAATGCCTAGCTTTACAATTGCCAGTTCAGTTATAGTTAAGTTGAACTCACCTGATACATGAACTTATTCATTTAAAATATATTGCCGTCAATTTTGGCATTTACTTGACAGCAATATATTTTAAATGAACAGGTTGAAATACCAGTTAAGTTCAACTAAACCACAGCTTAAACTGCTATTGTAAAACTGGACATAAAAGACATCCAAAGGCTCCATTAGAATCATGCAAAAAAATATGTTTTTCTTTCTTTATTATAAATAAAAGTTACCAAAACAAAATTTATTTGGAACCCATATGAAATGTAATCATACATGAACGTTTATTTGGCATACGTACATAAAGTGGCTTGGTAGACTTATAAAGTAAACAACCATTAAATTACAAGATTCCGTAAAAATCTCAAAAATGTTTTGTTTGAAGAAAAAAATACATGAAATTTGGTAAGTTTTAGAGTCAGAAGACTTCACCATACATTTTATTTTTATAACACTTTTAACATGTTTACACAATAACTTAGGAGTTCTTTGCAAATGCCACAAATGTCATTTTATTTTTTAAAATGGACTTTAAAAGTTCTGTATTGACTTACAAAAAATAATCTTTAAACTACTGTAGTTAAAGACATATGCGACCCAAATTTAGGCTAATAGCAAAAATCCAAAATGTCAGTAACCAATTTTTTTGCAGAAAACTTTAAACGTCGGCTAGTGGTAAATATTTATAAATTAAGGAATTAAGCATGTATCTATGTACCTTAGCATTTTAAGGAAACAATGGCCAAATTGTTTTATAACAGATAATTCACAGGGAAAAAATCAGACTGTGGGTTTAGAGAAAGAGACGATAAGAGTAAAATGAGTTTCACTAAAAACATAAATTTAAAATAGGTACGCCAAGTTCAATACTAAAATTATGCTTGGCTTTGTATTGCAGCAGCAAAATAATGGAGACTTAAATTAGTGCCAAGTTCTGTACAAAATCCAAATCTGTATGAGATCTTTAAATAGGTTAGATTTTACTTGTTAGAACTTGTATAGAACTTGGCACTTATGTGGGTCTCCCAGCCCACAGCTCACAGCCAATCTTAATTTTAGTATTGAACTTGGCTTACCTTTTTCACATTTATGATTTTGGTGGGATATCATTACTTTTTGTAAAGAAAATAAATATATAAAATAATACCATTACCAATAACCATTTTATTTCTTGCATGCCAGGGATCATAATATTGTTTTAGTTGTCAATATATTATTGATAATGAACAAAAATAAAATAAAAAATTCCGCTCGGAATCGAACCGAAGACCTTCAGCGTGTTAAACGGATATTCAATTTGGATTTCAAAAGCTATTTATATTATTCCTAATATCTATACATGATACATCTACAACTTCAAAACTAAGATATCTAGTCCCGAACAGGATACCAGCCGGTGACTAAAAGGGGATCCTGGACAAGGACCAGGCGCGGAGAGGTCTAGGATGCATCACTTGATGGTAAGCTTTGTGAGCCTCTTTCCGTGTAAAGTTTAAGAGGCTTTTAGTTTTTTGTTGTTTAATAGTTTTGTGCATGTCAATTTTATTTAATGTTAAGTAGGTTGTCAGATTCTATGGGAAAAATTTAGGCAAAAACCAATTCGATGCTGGGTTAGGCGGGTGTGATAAACACTAGACCACGGGCCAACTTATTATATTAAAATTAAATGTCTATTTGTAACGGTTCACCGCTAAAATTAAAAAAAAATGTATAGGTACCCCCCTCTAATTTTATAACTTTTTTATTCTCAGATTTTTCCTATCTTTGCACACAGTTACCCAGCTGGATTCCAAATCTCATCTTTCTAGGTCATCTGGAAGTGGGTTAGGTTTTAAATCTATATGTCAGTAAGTTAGTCAGTCAGTGAAAAATTGTAGGGTATGCCGAAACAACATTCTAACCGCCAAAAGTTTAGTTTTGAGAAAAACGAGAAAAAAAAGCTTTAAACATTTTTCTTTCAATTAGGAAAAACCACAATACTTAGGTTGCTTACCTATTGATATTTTAATGTATTTAGAAGAAACAACAAAAACGGTGAAGGATTTGTGTTAGGGAAATCCAACTTAGACCAGACTGTCCAATACTAACCAGAACGTTGTTCCGGCATACCCTTCAATTGACGACTTTTGGACTTTTATATCTTTATAACCGTTTAAGCTAGCTAGCTTCATGAAATGAATCCTAGATGTCCTTATGGGTATAAATAAACACACAAAGTTTGATGTGTTTACGTTAAATAGGTTTGACTTATGGAGAGGTCCAAAGTGGCACCATGTGGTTCGTGTTATACATGAGGCGCTGTAGCCAGATCCTTTGCTTGAACTTGGCTTGACACGCTGCCACGTGTCGTAATGTCAAGTAGAACATTGTTTTTATGGTAAACTGTGCCTTACTATCAAAAATATAAATGAATAACGATAACCCAAGTATTCTTTAAACAAATACAACTAACTAATCAACCTATTTTTTTTTAATAAAAAGTTTTTAAAAAATAATCTTATGATATACAGAGAGATTTAAAATTACGAATATGTTATTTTGGCAAATAAAAAATGTTAGGACATATTTTTTACTACTAATTTAAATAGCAGAAAAAGTAATCAAAATTTTAAGTTTTTGGAAAATAAACCTTAACTTTTTGTATTACTACATACCTAGATTTAGAGTTAACTTAATAATAATTTTAGTTTTCATCACATTTTTTCAGTAATTATAAGCGGTGAGAAAAACATTTATTAACTTTTTAACTTTTTTGTTTATGTAATTAAGAAGTTTCAAGAATGCATTTTTCCGATTTTTTATTTTTTTTATAGAATTATTTTATCAATTTTGAACCAACCTGTATATCACAGGGCGATTTTTTTACAGCTTTAGGAATATCGAGTAAAGTTAAAATGTTTATTAAAGATATTTTTTTTGAAAAATTAAAAACGCAAAAATTACAGGTATGTGTATTTAAGTCCATTCGTGGACACATCATAATCAATTATTTTGAAGTGTGGCTATATCAGCACATCAAATCTTACAAAAATTTGCATACTCCTATTATTTCAAGTTCTATACAGGTAAAATTTGACGGAGAAAATAACATTTTTAATAATGAAAATTTTGTGTACCCCCATAAAATTTTAAAGAATTAATTTTCACCAGAAACAAACATTTATTATTTCTTCTTTTTGTTTTTATAACAACTACGGTTAAAAAAACTTTTAGGTAAAAGAAAAGTAATGGGTGAACGTAAAATCAAAAGGCATTTTCAGTACTTTTTATGAAAAATTGGAAAATTAGGTAGCTTTAGGCAAAACAGTTGTCAAATAGAAACATTTTTTTAAAAAGATTTTGTGAAGAAACATTGGTTTTAAGCAAGTTTAGACGTTTTCATTACCTTAAACGTATACAGCGGGTCTTAGTTCTTACCAAATAATTTTTTTATTAACCTTACAAAAAAGTGTCTCCTTATAAAAAGTCCGGCTTAATTAGAAAATATATTTCCACAAAAATAAATGTATGCTACATGTACAGGGTGGCTCGAATTCGACGCTCATCATTGGGATTTCGGAAACCGTAAGAGATACAGGATCGGTTAAATGAAGGCAAAGTTGCGCAATTTGATGCTCAATAAAATGCCGTTTTGCGTTTTAAAAGATTTCGAGTACTTTCGAAGATATTCGAAAAAAACCGGAATTTTCAATTTTGGTTTTTATTGTTTCCTGGCTATATTTGTTAAGATAACTTAAAATGAAAAACACATTTTCATGGCCACTTTTTCTGCTCTATAATTCAGTGTGATTAAATTTTGAATCTGACGTTTCGGGTTCTGGCGACCATCATCAACTTAATTTTTTAAATACGGACCTGATATTTTTTCAATTTAATTAAATCCTTTCATCACTCTTAAAACACTATATATCGCCACTTTGATATTTGCCGACGTTTCGTACAGAAAATTCCATCACCAGAATATTGCCTATTTATTTTACCATAATACGGCCCTGAACTACATTTTTAGGTAAGAAGGTAAAAAAGAATAAACTTATTACATATTTGTAATCTTTTTATTGCAACTCATTGATATCTAACAGCGGAAATAACTTTATTAACCGAAAATTTCATGAATATTAGCATAAAGTAACATACTTACGGATAAGAGAAACCATGGCATGCTAAAATTTTCGTACCGCTTTTGCGGCAGGCTGGCGGCAGGTTTGTCATTTTTGCCAGTTTACACTTTAAATGCGTCGGTCCAAGCCTCGCCTCGTGTAACATCAGCGGTGGGGAGACACGTAAGCTTACTGAAATGACTAACTGGCGGTATTTCAACGAGAAACGAATAAAATTATATTGGGGGTTTTCGCATGACCTGTCCTTAAATCGGCTATTCCATGATAACTCTTATAATTTCGTTACTCTATGATATTAGACATAAGAAACAAAAAGGTAGACAACAAATCAGCTTACATAAACAATTTGTAATACTATCTTGATGCCCATATTAAAAATAAACATAATTTAATCACTATTATAAGTGTTCAAAGAGATAACCTTCCGCATCGATGTATTTTCTTGCTTTGCTTTGTATTTTTAATACAGCTCGATTAATTGTTCTCGCAGGAATGGCAGCGACTTCCCTTATCAAATTTTGTCGTAGTACTTAAAGGTCGTGGGTGCATTTTTAAATAAACGGTTCTTAAGATATCCCCAAAGGAAATAATCTAGGGGACTAAGATCTGGGCTCCTAGCGGGCCATCTTGCAAACCATTTATTAGGAAATATATGGTAAAGGAATTGAGCTACTGAGCTACTTTCATTTCATTGTGGGCAGGAGCTCCGTCTTGCTGCCACCATATTTCTTGAAATACTGCCAAAGGTTGATTATCTAGGGCGTCTAAGACATCATTCCTAATCAATTTAGATATCGTTCGGAAGTTAAGGTCCCTTCGTAAACGAAAGGTCCAATAATTTTGTACCTCCACATACCAATCCATACATTAAATGAAGTTCTCCCTTGAATTCGTACCTGCTGGTTAGTTTCTGTTAATAAAGTAATTTCCGCTGTTAGATATCAATGAGTTGCAATAAAACATTATGAATATGTAATAAGTTTATTCTTTTTTTTACCTTTTACCTAAAAATGTAGTTCAGGGCCGTATTATGGTTAAATAAATATGCAATATTCTGGTGATGGAATTTTCTGTACGAAACGTCGGCAAATATCAAAGTGGCGATATATAGTGTTTTAAGAGTGATGAAAGGATTTAATTAAATTGAAAAAATATTAGGTCCGTATTTAAAAAATTAAGTTGATGATGGTCGCCAGAAGCCGAAACGTCAGATTCAATATTTAATCACACTGAATTATAGAGCAGAAAAAGTGGCCATGAAAATGTGTTTTTCATTTTAAGTTATCTTAACAAATATAGCCAGGAAACAATAGAAACCAAAATTGAAAATTCCGGTTTTTTTCGAATATCTTCGGAAGTACTCGGAATTTTTTAAAACGCAAAACGGCATTTTATTGAGCATCAAATTGCGCAACTTTGCCTCCATTTAACCGATCCTGCATCTCTTACGGTTTCCGAAATCCCAATGATGAGCGTCGAATTCGAGCCACCCTGTACAGGGTGGCTTAAAAAGATTTGTTTTTAAATTAATATACAGGGTATTTCCTAACTACGGTACGAAACTTTAAAAAGTAATTTCTTTTGTCATTTTATAAAGAAAAGTTCCTATAAACATATGGTCGGAGTTCCTTCGTTTCTAAGATACAGGGCATTAGAATACCTAACTAAATACCTTTAAACCGATTTAGTTAAAATTTGGTAGGTTTGTATAATGTATTAAAGCTCTTGTAAAGCTCTAACTAGATTGACTTTATTAGGTCCAGTGGCACCTCAGTGGTCACCCAAGGCAATATTATTGAAAGAAAATGTGCGCCACTGGCTTTTTATGTAGTGTGAATATATTTTTTTTATGAAGCAACTAAAAATACAACTTTTTAGGGCCATAAAGTTTTTTCGTATCTGGCTTCGTATTTAAGATATTTATAAAATACCGACTTTTTTCAATTTACCCCTCTATCTCAAAAAAGCAACTCCAGACATACGTTTATGGAAACCTTTCTTTATAAAATAACATAAAAATCACTCTTTAAAGTTTTGTACAGTAGTAGGAAATATCCTGTATATTAATTTGGAAACAAGCCTTTTTAAGCCACCCTGTACATCTAACATATATTTATTTTTGTGGAAATGTATTTTCTCATTAAGCAGGACTTTTTATAAACCGGCACTTTTTTTGTAGAGTTAATAATTAAAAGTTTTCCATTTGGTAAGAACTTCCGAAGAATTATGTGCTATAGATTAAAGAAAAGGAGGAACATGTTATAATTATTTTATTATTAACACTTGCTTAACAAATTCGATAGTACATTTCTAACAATAGAGCATTTTTTATTAGGTTGACGACAACGTATACAGAAGGCAACTATAAAACAAAATTAGTAAAAGTCTCGTTTTTCGTATTTTTAAAGAGAAAACCTTGATGACTCCGGTCTCCAACTGATGTTCTTCTTTATTCAAGAAGATTTATAGGGCATATAAACTCATCAACGTCAGCAAGCAGGTTTACAGACACTATTAGTGTCAAATTATGGCCAATTTTGCTACCGAATTTTTAAATTACTTTATTGTTGTATTCTTCGGTTTTTTCGCTTTCAGTAGACTCTTATTAAAGCATTCTTCGAAAATTGGTTTTTACTATCAAGTAAGAAGAACCTGATTGTAACGAAAACTATTGGATATTTGTTGACTGGTTGTCGATTAGCATGGATTTTAAAACATAACAATGGTTTTTTTTATTGGAAGCTCAATTAAAGGGCCAAATTTTTATTTTATTTTTTAAACGAATAATATATTACTGAAATTATTTAAAGTAACGACTGAAATTTATAGTTCCTTAATAAAATAATATGTTAGTAAATTTATCCCTTAGAGCATAAAATAAAAACTTTATTTAATTTTACCATGTGCTTAAATGCTTTACATTCTATTCGAATCATTTTTAAACTTAGCTTGTGATCAAAATAATGGAGATATGGGTGTTAATATTTGATACATCCTAAAATAAAATTAAAATAATTTGCTTCAAGTTTTTTAAAATTAGATAAGAAGAATACCAAATATTTACATCTATATCGCCATTAGTTCAATTACAAGCTGAGTCCAAAAATGCATCAAACAGAATGGAAAGCATTTGAGCACATTTTCTGATTAAACACCAGCGCAAAAAATATGAATTACTTGAGATAATTGTTTGTTTGCAAGTATAAATAAATTTATTTTCTGTAATTTTAATGGTTCTGGTTAATAAATGTATTTTTGTTAAATTGAATTTTTTATATACTACACACACTTTAAAAAGTAAATAAATATTGAATTAATGCATGGCCAACTATTTGTTTTTAATTTTTTGTTAGTTCCGCTGTTTAGAACAATGAAAAATAATGAGTGTTGCATATGATTGTAATCGCAAGAAAAAATACAGTTTTTTGAGATACTCAGATACAGGGTGTTCCATCTAAAAAATTGTGTTTGTTATTTCGTTATACGTAAAACGTTATAAAACTTTTGTATTTAAAGTTTGTTTATGTCTCCCTAAATGTCCAAATATAGAAGACAATAATAAAAATCGAGGAATTTTGCAAATTACTCTGTATCGCGCAATTAAACTATTAACTAAAAAAATCCGAATCATTTATCTTTGTTTTTGTATCTTTATAGTTTAGCCTATACCTATATACCCACCCAAAAACACACACACACTATACAAGCGGCCTTAGGGAAGTATAAAATAATCTAAAGTAGTGTTGAGAGTTAGAGATTAAAGATTTAATTTGTACTTTGGTTTTATGCTTTTAAATAAAATATCTTTTATTTACTTTTAGTTTAATTATATTTAAAATACGCACCTAATAAATAATTTAAGTAATAAACTACTTTTTAATGCATTTTTAATGACTACTATTTATGCTAAAAGCTCTGTGTCTAATTCGCTTTTAACTATATTTTCTTCAACCAGGATAAAATAATTTAATTAAAAATTTAAATATAAATTTGTGATTTACATAAATTTAACTAAGTAGTGGAGAACTCATTGTCATACTTGACAAGCATGCTGTTAATTAAGTAGGTGCATTTAATTTAACAAACTATTATTTTTAAGTAACTTTTATCTTAAAGACTTTATACAGGGTGTTTCTAAACAATTGCAAAAAAAATTAAGAACTGCATTTCCTGTTCAAAATAAGGGATAGTTTGCTTTATAAAATTTGTGTCTAGAAGTCAACCAGTTAAAGACATATCGCGAAAAATGTTTAATAAAATGTCTTTATTTATCTCAAAACCAAAAAAAGTGACAGCAGATAAATACATGTTTTTATAAAATGTTCGTGTCCTGAACGTATATTACATTTATTAGATTGGTTAGTGTAATAAAAAAAATTGAGTCAAAAAGTTTGCAATTAAATTAGGCTCTAACTATACAGGGTATCTCTAAACGGTTTGTACAAAATGCTACCACACATTTCTTGGACCAAATTACAATGATTTAACGAAATCTACTTAAATCGAAATCGTTTGAGAGATACAGGGTGTCAAAGTTTTTATTTAATTTGTTTTTTAAAGATTTTATTTATTATAAGAAATGTTTTCACAAAATTCAGTATTAAACAGTTTTTTAAAGTATGGAATCAAAATATGCCAATGTTTTTGTGGTAAAATGTAAAGGGAGCCACCTGCAGTCCTTTGCTTAGGTTTAAAGTGTCATAACTTTTTTAGCCAGGGTGTATTTTAGTGTTAGTATAGAATTTTTCTTCTTTAATATTTTCTGCACAAAAAAGGCATACTTGACAACAGGGCCGTATTAACTGTTTAAGGCGCCCTAGGCTAGAATTCCCGGAGCGCCTATTTTTCACCAAATAAAAATTTTTGAGGAGAAAAAAAAGTCCTCTCATTCGTGGCGCCTATTTTGATTGAGTGCCAGGCGCCTTACTTCACCGAAATAAAATTTGATGATTTGCGACCAAAAAAAGTCATTCCCTCCTTTTCGCGTCTATATCATTTTAAAGCACCTTATTCACAGAGAAATTGGTCACCAAAAATCCTCACCCGACCTAAAATTTTTTAAAGACTCCCCTGTCTAGCGCCTATTACTTTCCTGTCTGGCGCCTCTTTCTTCATGGCGCCCTAGGCTGTAGCCTAGTCAGCCTAATGGTTAATACGGCACTGCTTGACAAACATCGCTACGAGCAACCGTTTTTGAAATATTTCTGATTAAACATTTTATTTCATACCAAAGTTGGCCATTACCGTCATACACTATCTGGGCCACATGGTAGTGTCCAAAAGGTTTGTACAAAATGCTACCATAAATCTTTGTTTTAAAATAAAATGATCTTACTTAATTTACCTTTGTCAAAAGGTTGCTGGTTTGCAAGATACAGGGTGTCAAATGTCCATTTATTTCTTTTACTTGAGCACCCCGTATCTCGCGAACCATCAACTTTTCATGTAAGGCTACTTGGGCTGAATTTTGGCTTAAGAAAATTATACTAACTATTTGCACAAACATTTTAGAAAAACCCGTGTGGCCTTAATAGAGCGTAAATGCGCAGAAATGTGATGGATATTTTGTGAAATGTGAAATAAAACGATTGATCTAAAATATCTCAGAATCGCTTGCTCGTAGCGATATTTTAAGTATAACTTTTTTTGTGCAAAAAATATGGGGAAATAAAAATTGTATACTAGAATCATAATATACATTTAACAGCAAAAATATAGAAAGCTTTCTATTTCTTACTATACAAAAGACGCGTATTTCAAATTTTGTGAAAATAATTTTAATAATAAAAAACATATTTAAAAATACCTTTAAATAATAAAATGAAAACTTTGATACCCTGTATCTTGCACTCACCCACTTTTCGACTAAGGTAAATTGCGGTAGATAGTTGTATTTTGGCTCAAGAAGTTTTTGGTGGCATTTTGTACAGACCTTCTAATGACAACCTGTATTTTTTAAAGTCATTACTCAAATCTTTCTTAAAATTTGGTTAGCAAGCACATTAGGGGTAGTTTATCTCCACCACTTTCATTAATTCTAAAAAAAAATACAAATACTCATCCACTACTTATGAGCGGCCAAGTTTTACAGAGCAAAGACACCTTCAATCTTGTGGTCGTCACATTTGAAAGTAACCTTCACTGACATAAACACATTGTATCTATAGCCACGGCAGCGTAAAAAAGCTTGGAGCCAAAAAGTAATTTTCCCCTTCTAATTTATACACTTTATATATGTTCTATTCAAAGAAGAGCTATTCGTCTCATTAATGATCCTTCACTTACAGAAAGGCTTCCCTCTCTTGCCCATCGTCGGGCTGTGGGGAATCTATCGCTTTTTATAGGTACTTCCATGGCGTATGCTCTGAAGAATTGTTCAGTATAGTTCCTCCACTCACGGTTTCTAACAGAGAAACTCGTGGTTTCGCGCCTATGCATCCCTATACGGTACAACTGGACAGGCCCCGAACTTCCCACTTTGTTTGTTGTTTTAACCCTAGAGTTTCTAGAATGTGGAACCTACTGCCCGCGGAGGTCTTTCCTTCCCCAATCTTTAAGTATTTTATTTAAGTCCCGTGTCAACAAACTCCCTCTTACCTCGCTTAAGACACCCACGGTGGTAATTTTCTAGAAACCTGCAGCAACTCCGATTTTGACGAAATTTGGTATACGGAGGTTTTTGGGGCGCTGATCACGAATCTGAAAGAATTTTTAGCGGAAACGTTTCGTTCTTGAGATATTCATCATCAGACTTGAAATTTAAACAAATCCTATTTTTACAATATTACCCTTTCTTTTTGCACACAATTCTTTATTTAAAGCTAAAGTGGCACACAGTATTTGATTTTCACCTTTTAAAACCCCGTTTTTACGTATTTTGCATTATTTTTGCATTAAATTGCATAGCTATACTTGGAATCATTTCAATCCCAGTGTGCCATGAAGCCCTTTGTGTATGTATGGTTGCCGCATTATGAAAGAAAAGCCACGCAATTTAATGCAAAAATAATGTTAAAAACGTAAAAAACGGGGTTTTAAAAGGTGAAAATCAAATATTTTGTGACACTTTAGCTTTAAATCAAGAATTGTGTGCAAAAAGAAGGAGGAATATAGTGAAAATAAGCTTAGTTCAAATTTGAACTTTGATGATGAATATCTCGAGAACAAAACGTTTCCGCCAAAAAATCTTTCGGATTCGTGATCAGCGCCCCAAAAACCTCGTATACCAAATTTCGTTAAAATCGGAGTTGCCGCAGGTTTCTAGAAAATCACCACGCCCACGGTTCGTGGTTTGTCCAAAGATAAAAAAAGTGTACTTTACAGCAATTTCACCATTATTGTATTATTCTAGCACTTCTCCTTTTTAAAATAAAATATTAAAACGTTAGTTTTTACCATTTTTATACCGCGATTACTCCCTTATGGATAACTTTTGACCTCATGTTTATAAACCCAACTTATATTTATTTTGAAAAAGTAATAACCTTAAAAATGTTTCGCATTTGTTTAAAAGGACCTCTATATTCTTCAGGAAAAAGATGTTGAACTTTTACAAAAAAAAGGTTTTTGGTATACTGGCTCTTAAAAATTGTAGAGCCACCAATAGGATTTCGGAAGCGATAAGAGATACAGGGTTGGTTAAATTGGGGTAATGTTGTATATTTCTATGCTTAACAATATTCCGTTTAAAAAATTTAAAAACTTACAGCCGTTCCGAAATTATCCGGAAAACCCGATATTTTGCCAAAAGTTTTTTTAAGTTTATTTAAGGAGATATTTTAAAATAATTTGAACATTATTGTTTAAACTTTTTTCGTTTTACAAAATACCATTAAATTTAGGATCCGATGTTTCGCCTTTAAGCTATCATCATTAATTTTTTTTTTAATAAACGAAATATTTGGTTTTTAGATTAATAAACTTGTTTTTCTATTCTATCATATTTCAAAATCCAACGACCCGTTACAGTTGTATGCGACATTTTGGACAGAAAAAATATCATTTACTATTTTACCATATAAAAATTATAATTTTATCCCAAACGTTTATGGAAATTTCTGTTCGCAGGTAAATATGCACCTTTTTTAAAACTGCTTATTAATACTTTTTAAATGTTTATTTTAAATAAAATTATAAAATGCTACAAAAATAAATGCAATTTATGGACATTTATTAATGCGTAATTAAATAAAGCACTTAATTTATTTAAACGCTTCTATTAACTTTATCGTAGCCTGTCATTAAAACATGGATGTACACTTACCTGCGAACAGAAATTTTCCTAAACGTTTGAAATAAAATCATAATTTTTGATGGCAAAGTAATAAATGATGGTAACTATGGTTAAATACGAGTTTATCAAAGTAAAAAGCAAATATAGCGCCTATTAAAAAAATTAATGGCTCAAAGACGAAACATCGGATCCTACATTTAATAGCTTTATTTTATATAATGATAATATAAGTGGCAATGATAATGTGTCATTCATCTTAAAATATCTCTTTAAATCTCGGAAAGGAATAAAATCTGTTCGCAAATTTCGGTCCTTCGAAAAGCTGTAATTTTTTAAATTTCTAAAACAGGATATTGTTAACCATGAAAATGCACAACTTTGTCCTAATTTAACCAACTCTGTAACAGAATTTGTAACAGCCTGTATATTTTTAATAAAACATATCTTTTTCCGATGCAGGTTACCTTTGTTATTTTAAATGAAAGACGCTGCGCATATTTTTTCTATTCTCAAAACTTGTATCTTTTTTCCCTAGAAAAGACTAAATTACTGGTTTCTTTTGTTAATATTGTGGATACTCTCTTTGTAACGTATTTGTTTTTTTTTATATTTTTAATTATCATAATATTTGTTACATGATTTTAAATGAAAAGATGAAATTTATTAAAAAGTTATGAAAAAAATTTACAGGGTGTTCCGGTAAAATTACAAAGTGGGCATATAATGAATATCAGCCATTTTATTTTTGGGCTAATTAAATGTCCTAACAAAATGCTTATGATATCATAAACATTTATATTCAAATTAACAAATTTTTCAAAAATAGGTGTTTTAAAATTCTAAAACTTTTAAGTTTACATTTTACATCTTAATCCTGATAGAAAGAATTTGCGGTTTTATGTTAAATTTACTTTTGAACTTTTGTTCATAACTTACTTAATGAATTGTGTATTACATTTAGTGCACATAATATATCAACACGCTGTATGTATATAATTGGTTTTTATTTGTATAAATTAAAAATTAATGGTGTTTTGTATTTTAAATATACAGACTTTCCTTGGATGGGGTTTACAAAACGTGGACCAAAAATTGAATTTTTCGAAGTAAAGTCCTTCTTCATAAGAATTTTTGGTTGTAAAAATATGATTTACGAAATGAAAATGCTGATTTTTTTATACAGGGTTCGCAAAAACTTAAAAAACCTTTTTTTCAATGTATTTTTATTTTTAATTCTTAAGCAAAATATCAGTAGAAAAATGTATTTAGACTAAGTTTTGTAATCGATAAAAACAATAATACAAAATTTTATTGGCAAAATACGTTAGCCGTATTTGTTTACAACTCAAAAATTTTGTTGTGTAGGAATTTGGAGAAAGCAGGTATTTAAAAGGCAATTTTAAATAGTTTTTGGGTCATTTTATTATGAAAATTTAAAATAATAAATTTTCGATAACTCCAAAATCAGCTGCATAAAACTTTTGTGAAACCCCGTTGTATTAATACAGTTATTTAAAATGATATTCTTAACAAATTTTATAAAGGATATAGTTTAATCAAAAATAAAAATAAAAATGTTTTACTCTTGAAGAAAAATCTTAAACATTTTTTCAAGAATAAATCTTTCTCAAAAAATTAAATTTTTTAAACTTTTTTCCCTTTTAAACCTTATTCTTGGACAGTTTGTATATGAAATGGTATTTTTATTTGCCTATGAAACCAAGTACAAAATATCCTTAAGTTTAAAAATGATTAAAAGTAATATTTGCTGAATTATTCAAATATTTTTTTAAATTTATCTATTGCTTTTATTTAGCAAATATTTCTAAATAATAATTTTCAAAATTCAAATAGTAAAAGTTAAGTTTCAACAAATTTGCTGATTAATTCACCCCAATTTAATTATCGACACCAAACCTACCCCACTATGATTTTCCACAAGTCGTATGTCTATCAATTGGTTTATACAAAGACCCCTAAATCTTTTACCCTACATATATAAGTGCAAAATATACCATTGTGTTTGTATACAGCCAATACCGAATCAGCTTTGTCAGCATCATTTACCAGTATAATGGTGAACACCCTGATAAAAATCCATTGTGCTTTTGCTAATGTGCTTCTGAGCCAATATGGCGAATTGAAATTGAAATGCCTAATCTTTTTTGGGTAAAGCTTATCCCGAAATGGATCGAATGTCATTTGTACAGTTGTAGAAAATCCATTTATATTATGGTAACAAGATGTAATACAGGGTGTTACAAATTTGAAGCACACCAATTAACTTAAAAATGGCAGAAGAGAAGGGTTGCAAAAATTTTGGTTATTGCTTTCAATTTTGCCTAACAACCATTTGTGTTGAAAAGTCTAAAATTTAGAACTACTCCCCACTTATCCGAAAAAAAGGGAAATTTTGTTAAACAGTTTTTAATTTCAAAATAAATGCCACATGTTCATTGTGTTTTAGAAAATATGGTTAATTAATTTAAAAATCTTACGTTTGTTTTTAAAGTACTTTTATTTTTAAATATTTTAAACCGTTTTCTTATAATTTTTATAATTTTTAATTTTAATTTAAAATTTAGAAAAATATCGCATTTTACATTTATACTACGTTGAGAACTAATATCCATTATTTACTATTTAAAATAACGATTTTATTTCAGACGTTCGGATATATTTCTATCGGCAAATTTAACTTTATTAACCAATACGTAATAAATTAAATAATTCTTTAAATTAACGCAAATTGACGGTTTTATAACATTTATTTAATTTCTAATACCTAGTAAAAGTTATTACAAAATTATTGTTAGATCTATAACAAGCCCTCGAGATACTTTGTTTCTTCACTAGAAAATACCTACAGTTGGGTCGAATACTAAAATCCTGTATTCGAATAGGAATCCTGAACAACGAAAAAGGTCCTCACCATTAAAGAAAACAATTTTACTTTACTAACATTCCTTGATCAGCATCTTCACATTTAATACTAAAAATTTAAAAAAGTTAAAAAAGATCCCGAAAAAATTATACTTCAAATCTCGGTATTCGAATACTGATATTCATATTCCGATATTAGAATAATTCAAATCCCGGTATTCGAATACTACACCAACTTTGAAAATACCACCCTAATATTAAAATCTGATATTTACATACTGCCTTAACTTTTAAGGTAATAATAATAATAATTTTTTACTGTCAATTATTTTTTTTTGGTTTGATGGCAAGCTATGATAAATTTAATGGGAATGTTGATTAAATTAGAGACTTAATTTTTACACCTCATAATAATTATGGCGTCAAATTATTAAAAAAAAAACATGTATTTCTTAGCTTTCTAGTTAAATAATAGAACTAAAACTAAATGAATAAAACAATAATGACCTTTAATGAAAAAATTAATACTTGTTTTCCTGGGAATGGCAATCAATGTCTTCGAGCGACTGGAATAAAATCGTAATTTTTTATAGTGAAATAGTTAATTTAAGTAAGTAAATTTAAAATTAAAAAAACCACCACACTTCTTCGCAAGCATTTACAATTTTATTTCTTAACTCTTCTATTGTTTGTATAGGAGTGACGTAAAACAAAGTTTTAAGGTGTACCCATAAATAAAAATCTATTGGATTCCAACCCAATTTTCTTTGTATATAGACGAGTTCTAACTTTACTAAAATGAGAAGGATCTCCATCGTGCATAAAAGTTATTTGATTACGTACATTAAGAGGAACTTACTCCAGCAGTACGGGCAATTCTTGTAAAAGAAACTCTAACAATATGTTAGATTTGTCATTTAATGTTAAGGGTAAAAAAGTCCCATTTAAATTGTTACCAATAATTAAATTGTCACCGACAATACCTACTCATACATATAAAGAAAATTGTTTCTGGTGGCGACATTGTACGTAAGCATGAAAATGTTCTTCACTCCATACAAAAGTGTTGTTCTTGACCACGATACTAAGCGTCAGCGGCCAGCGTTGAGCGGCAAATGTGAGAGCGCTGTCTTTGATCTTTATGCGAGAATCAAAGAACTTGTTTATTTAAATCAGCCACTCGACGCTGACGCTGGTTAGGCCTCCTGACACGATACTAAGCGTCAGCGTCAGCAGCCAGGTTGAGCGGAAAATGTGAGAGCGCTGTCTTTGATCTTTATGCGAAAATATAAGAACTTGTTTATTTAAATCAGCCACTCGACGCTGACGCTGGTTAGGCCTCTGACACGATACTAAGCATCAGCGTCAGCGGCCAGCGTTGAGCGGAAAATGTAAGAGCGCTGTCTTTGATCTTTATGCGAGAACAAAAACTTGTTTATTTACATCAGCCGCTCGACGCTGACGATGGTTATCGTGCCCGAGGCTTTATGTTGTAAATATATAAGGTGTCTTAAACACAATATTTTTATTGGTAAGAAGGTTTTTTTTTAAATAAACCCTCTGTATTTTTTAACAAATATAGACTCTTTGACTCCAAGTTCTACATAACAATTGTATTAGACACTTGCTTTTGCTTTTGGCTAATATCGATTATTAATTATATTGCTAAGAGCTATATTTGAGTAAGAAAAAGTATCAATATATCTTCTTACCTATTACCTATATTCTTAATAGGTAGTGGGTAAATAAACATGGCATAATAGTAAAAATTAGCTTGATACTTTGGTTTTCTTTAATTTTACTGTACAACATTTTTCACAGTTTTAAAAATTTAATTGAAAAAAAAACGCTTTTAAATTTTATCTTATTTACCACAAATATAGAAAATATGCGTTGTTGATATATCAATACACGAGAAGCTACATAACGATGAATATTATCGATATTTGATTTGCTATATATCGATATTTAAAAATATTCGACATATCGTTGCCATCCCTACTTATTAACCGTATATAAAAAGTAAGGTTACAGAACAATATTTTGGTTGTTAAAAAAATATCTAACATAACATTTTAGTGTAAATACTATAAATAATAAGATCACCAATTCCATATATTTTAGATATATATTATATATTTATTTACTTGCCCCAAAAACCAACAATACAACAACTAAAAACAAACAACAGTAAAAGGTAGATATCATTACATACATTACATGTTATTATATTAGTTGTTTCTTCGACAGTAACAGAATTATTTACCCATATTTAGAGAAAAAATATATTTTATTTCTTCGCTATTTTTATTAAAAATATATTAATATGCTATTGATATCTCAAATACACAACAATTGACCTATAGTATTTTTTGCCTATTTAGTGTAATATTTTTTAAAGAGGGTAAAGTTTATCAAAATATACCCGATATTTCAATATAAAAAACCTGAACTACAATAAAAATTTTGTTTTTGGGCCACCTTGTAGATTTACTTATACTGTCAATAAGGTAAGTGTATCTTAATAAAAATTAATTACACAATAAAATAATTTTTGTATCCTGTACAGGGGCGAAGTTATTTTGTGTATAAATAGAATTGGGACAATCTGTATAATATGGTAAAAGTTTAATATACAGGGTGTTGCAGAATGTTGTCAACAAACCCGGGGGCGGGTTTAACATTAAAAATAGAAAAAAAGATCATATAAACAAGGGTCCGGAATTGCTTCGTTTTTGAGATACAGGGCGTTGAAATTTTTTAAAAATTTTTGATTTTTACTAACTTTTAAAAATCCTTTTTCAATTATCTTTAAATTTGGTGTGTGTGTTTGCAATAGTAATGGGTATCTTTTGAATTAATTACATTTAAAATATTTATTCCATTGGCGTCCCTGGGGGTATCTTAGGTCATATTAATGAGAAAAATATGTCACGCCTCTGCGTTTTATTAGGTTTCAGTTAGTTTTTAGATTGCGCAACTAAAAATACAACTTTTTGTCTCTTTACTTTTTTGAGTCTCGCTTCGTTTTTAAGGAAAAAATAATTCTCTGAACGCGGCTTAAGTAAAACGAGAAAATAATGTACAATGCTTGCAATTTTATTAATTAATAATTCAAATAATAACTAAACGAAATACATAATTTAAATAAAACAACAAATTTCAAACTGTCCAAAATTTATTCGTTAATGTTCTCATGTCAGTGGCGTTCGTGGTGGTAAGCATTTTATTTTTAGTCAAAAACGGCGCACCTCAAATTTTTTGCAAAAACTACTATCGTCTCCCTAAAGGAAAATTAATTCTGCTTAGAAAGTGCCTCTGGGACTTTTTCGTTTTAACGCACCGGTTTCGAGATAAAAATTAATTTATTAATCATTAAAATTGGCTTCTTTCGGAATTTTAAATAAAAATTAATAATCTAGATAGCGTCTGTAAATGGTTGTCATATGTCAAACTTTCGAAAAGAGGATATTGTAGAGTGCTTAGTAATTTGCTTTCGAAGTGTTTTAATTAGTTTTTAATAAGTTACCTTTAAAATAAGTAAATAATATGGTGAATTATTTGTTTGAAGAATTAGCCGACATTCATTTTATGTACGGAAAACAAACGGGAATTCACACGAAGCAAGACGTCTCTATGAGGATGCATTTCCTGGCCGTCAGTTACCTTGTGTAAATACTTTTCGAATGTCCATATACGTTTGAGAGAAACGGGAAAACTCACTAGCAATTTTGTGGATTGTGGGGCGCCAAAAATTGCACGAAATGTGGAAAATGAAGAAAACGTTTTAAAAGCGGTGGAACAAAATCCTGCTATCAGTACAAGGCGCCTGGCAAATCAGTTGGGGAATACGAATCATGTGAATGTATGGCGAATACTCCGAGAGTACCAGCTATATCCTTACAATTTACAAAGGGTTCAAGGTCTCTCTGAAGCAGATTTTCTACCCAGACTACAGTATTGTGAGTGGTTCAGACAAAGAACTGCAGAAAATAGGCAATTTATTTCGTTTGTCTTGTTCACCGATGAAGCTTCGTTTACCAGAAATGGTATTTTCAACTTCCATAACGAACATTTCTGGGCGGATGGGAATCCCCACATCATCCATCAATCGAGGCACCAGCAGCAGTTTTCGATCAATGTGTGGGCCGGGATTATTGAAAATTATCTGGTTGGTCCCTTTATTTTACCCAATAGATTGGATGGACAAGCATACCTGCATTTTCTACAGGAAAATCTGCCCATCCTTCTAGAAGCTGTCCCTCTTAATGTTCGCAGTCATTTATGGTTTATGCAAGCCTGCTCATTTTAGTCGGAATGTAAGAGATTATTTAAACCTTACGTTCCAAGGAAATTGGATTGGGCGAGGTGGGCCTATTCCTTGGCCACCCCGATCACCGGACTTAAATCCGTGCGACTTCTACCTCTGGGGACACCTTAAGCAACTGGTGTATTCCACTCCCATAGCGAATGAGGCCACATTAGTGCAACGTGTAACCAATGCTTGTGAAACAATACGCCAAACACCTCGAATATTTCTAAGAGTGAGAAGAAATATGCGAAAGCGAATTAGAGCATGTATCGAAGCTCAGGGTAGCCATTTCGAGCATTTCATTTGAATTTAAAACTTAATACACTAGTTTTTATTACAAATAAAATTTAGCTTGTAGAATTTTTTTCTAAATTATGTATTTCGTTTAGTTATTATTTGAATTATTAATTAATAAAATTATTTAAGCATTGTACATTATTTTCTTTTTAGTTTTTTAGTTGCGCAATCTAAAAACTAACTGAAACCTAATAAAACGCAGTGGCGTGACATATTTTTTCTCAATAATATGACCTAAGATACCCCGGGGACGCCAATGGAATAAATATTTTAAATATAATTAATTCAAAAGATACCCATTACTATTGCAAACACACACACCAAATTTAAAGAAAATTGAAAAAGGATTTTTTAAAAGTTAGTAAAAATCAAAAATTTTTAAAAATTTCAACGCCCTTGTTTATATGATCTTTTTTCCTATTTTTTTAATGTTAAACCCGCCCCCGGGTTTTGTTGACAACATTCCGTAACACCCTGTATATTAAACACTTCGAAAAAGTTAGGGCTGACCCCTGTCTTATCAGTATATCATATTCGTTTCAAATTTACAAAAAAATTATCTGTTCAAGTTACCGATACATTCTGCCGTTATTTTTTATAATAAGTAACGCAGCTGCTTTGGCCTGAAATCAATGCAAATTTGGCGTAACGTGCCTGTTTTATCGAGGAAGTAATTCGGTTTTATGTTTTCCTTCGACATGCCCGAAGAAAAAGGACATGTGCCCCGATACTTGAGCGATGGCGATGGATATTTCATAAAATGTACCGGAACTAAAAGCCGTAACAGGATTTTCTAAAAGAACTTATGTAAGTCGACCGTCTTTTCATGAAGGCATAAAAGAGCAAGCAGGATCACCTGGAACCATATACGCCTAAGGATATGGTATTTTATGCATTAGCTTAAGCATTATATTGCCGATCTCTTTTATAAAAAATAAACCAATGATAGGATCACAAATTATTGATAGTAAAAAAACCTTTAATTTATTACCAGAATATTAAAAAGTTGTAAAAAGACTTATCTTTTAAGTTTATTTGTTTAAATTTATGTTAAATAACTAAAATAAACAAAACCAATAGGTTAATATTTTTATTAAACATATCCCTAAAAAAATGTTTTAATATAGATACATCAGTTCTCATAACAAATAAAAATATTTGTAATTCAGAGCTCCTCCCAACCAAATTTTTATTTTAAAATTTGATTTTAATAATTTTTAAATATTTTTCGTTTTATACAACAGGAAATATCGTTTTTTTTAACTTTCTTCTACCTTAGGGCGCTAATAGGAAGTGATCTATATCCATTTTGTTTAAAACGTTTTTTTTAATACTAGGCTTGCCCATAATTTGTAAGCAATTTTCTTTTCTTATTAATATAAAATAAGTCTTATCCGGTAAACAGAGTCATAAAGGTCGGTTTCTATTTGGATCTTAAACTACAAAAAAATATGATAGCGAACATTTGACTTTCAAAATATACAAGGTACATTTTATATTTTAGGAATTCGATCGTCTTTACAGGACGGCATAAAAGAGCAAGCATGATTACATAGAAACATATACGTTTAAGGATAAGCATTAGCTAAAATATTATATTTCTGAATCACAAACGACATCAGAAATTATTTATATTTAAAAAAATATCAAGAAATTAAAAAGTTTAAAAAAGACTTTTGTAAAAAACATTTTTTTTTAAATAAAAAGTTCTCTAAAAATATGGCGGCGAACGTTTGACTTTCGAGAATTTTGTTTCTGTTTTACCAGGGGAAGATACCTGTAAAATGTTGATTTTTTTTTAAATAAAAATTTCTAGTTCTGTTATGGTTCAGTTGAACAGAACTGATACATAAACTTATTCGTTTAAACATATTGCTGTCACTTTTGGCATTTTTTTAAAGCAATATATTTTCAATGGACAGATTTAAATACCCGTTAAGTCCAACGGAACCACAGCTCAAACTGCTATTGTAAAACTGAGCATAATAAACATTTTAGTTTTTATTTTAAAATTACTAGAACCGATGCTAAAGTGCCCGCCGATTAAGAAGTCACTATCCGACCTTAGTAAGGAATTTAGCGTATAGCCACCATTTTAATTATTTAAAATAAAAAAATATTAGCAATATTACTTCAATATATAGGTAAATTATATACCAACTTTTGAGAATATATAATGACTCTTTCCTTTAAAAAATCATAAAAATCAATGAAAATTTAAGCAATTACAGGTATTCTCCCTTAAGGAATACTTTTTTTTAACACGTAATTTTTATAAATGATTTTTTAAATTCAATATATTTTATCCAATTTCATTATGTAAATAAACTTCATCGAATGAGAGAAAATTATACTTATTGGTAGAGAATGTTTAAAGATGTATTTTTAACAATTATTTCCTATTTTTTTTAATTTTGCTTAGATTATATTGAAACCTTGATATTTTTTAATTTTCTTGCCCATGGCGGATTTAATTCATTTAATTTTGTATAAAGCTTTTGGGACATGCTAATTAAAAATCTGATTTTTTGTTTAAGCTATTCCGTTTTTTGACCTGTTTATCATAAAACTTAAAAAATTTCTTTTGTTATATTTTTCCTTTTACTCACAAATCTTTATTTTAACTATAATTTTTTAAGTTACTCAACCTACCAACTTTAAGGGGTGATTCTACAAATTGGAAAATTGGAAGATGCCTTTTATGCAGCAAAAGACATTTTTGACATGACAGAAAAATTTAATTTCCTAAGTATTATTATAAAAATCAAAACTGAGATTGTAAGTAAAGTAACGTGATTTTTAAGAGCCTGGTATAAATGATGGCCGCCGAAATGAGTCTAGTATTAGACGAGTATTAATTATAAATTTTTAATAATATTTCCTAAAATATACATAAAAATCATAACTGAGATTTTAAGAAAAGTAAGTACTAATTTCTACCTGTAGCACCTGGTACCTGTAAATTGGCCCTCGGCTCAAACTAGAAAGTATGCATACTGCATGATATACACTAGCACTACATTATTTGATATATTTTATTTCTGAGCAAATAAAGAAGATTTGGGGGCACCGGGATCTTAGACTAACACGATTTTTGGGTCTGACTTCTACATATTAAATTTTACTTTTTTTAAGCCAAAACTAAGAAAAAAATATATTTTTTATTAAAATTTGCTTTTGTATAAATTAGAGTAATTTTCCAAGTTTCTGGCAAAAATCAATGATTTTTATACAAGGTGTATGTTTGATTGGTAAATAATACAGAATATAATTGTTTGCCTTATTTGAGAAAAAAGTTCATATGAACATATGTCCTAAACCTCCTAACTTTAAGCTACATTACAATTGTAAATGGTGTTAAAATTTTAAGACAAAAATGGTTTTCTTATTATAACTTTAAAACTGTTCGAGATATTTTCATAAAGTTTGATATGCACCTACTAAGCACCAAGGAGCATTTTTTAATATAAAATATTTTTAATTATTTTCACCAGTGGCGTCCGAACAGAATGTAGTTATACAGATTTTTCAAAAATGTATCATTATTAGGCACTGTTTTTTTAAAATCTCAATTTGTTTTTCGGGAAATTTGACCTTTTGACTTTTTTCCCCAAATGCATCATTTTTACACAAAAAAATTAAAACCGTTTTCAGGCATTTGTGGTATGACGAAATTATTTTGAAATAGTTTTTAGTTTTTTTGTGCAAAAACGGTGCATCGGAGGTAAAAATTAAGAGGTTAAATTTGTTGCAAAATAAATGATGATTTAAAGAATAAATTTTGTTTTTGAAAAAGCAATGGCGTATCATTTTTTTCTTTTTAATTTTAAGAACTAAAAAAAAAAGTTTTATTTAAGCATGGAAACAGTAACACAAAAAAATTGTTGACCAGTATTTTTAGTAGTTGTTGTCTTAGCAATAATTTCTTAAGTTTATGTGTATAGGTTAAAAATCACTCTGTATTTTTATTTTATTATTCAAATAAAAAACTTTTTTCCGTTCTTTAATGGAATTAAAAACCAAATGGCTATTAAAAGTTTTCTTCTGCAATCCTTTTTTTCCAGTTTAATATATACCAGTATTTTATAGGCTGCCAGTTGTAAAAATTTCAAAGCGAGTCTACACTGATCCTCAAAATTTTAATAAGTCAATGTCGCTCTTGACCATATGTCTTTAAAATGTAAATTTGGCGGCGTCGGTTTTTAAAATTAAAAAACGAAATCCATGGCGTGAACCAAAACCTTTTGACAGCACCTAATCAATTAGAGAATTGTGTGCCTGCTCTAAAATAAATGGGAAACATTAAGAATGATTGTTTTTTGGGTCGTTATTAATTGTTAATCATTTTTTATTGTAAACAAGTTATGTGGTCTATGAATGATTTATCCAGTAAACACAAAGTGTTTTAAAAATGTATAAGCAATAAATGTACAGAGATTAAATAGATATTTGTGTATTTATTCTTTTTT